>PVKZ01006253.1:32500-37950 GCA_004027375.1 Macroglossus sobrinus
TTGCCTCTCCATGGGTAGTGCTGGGCAGGGAGTGGGGAGCTGCATAGGGACCCCTGACAGAACATTGTAGGAAATAGGAAATGTCCTAGGTCCTGGCAACGCAGAAATGTCCAAACCTGTGGAGAATTCTTAAGAGTTTCTTTGAGCCAAACTTGTCTGGGAGCAAGATCTCAAATGCTGCAGAGAATGGCAGTTTGGCAGCTTATTTTATACATTCAAATCAAAGGAGCAAATGTAAGGGAAGTGTGTGAAAACCATTAAGGAGGCAAAAGAGAGCAAAACAGGAAATCTCTAGGATTGGGGTAAAAGCAAACGGAGAAACACGTATTTCTTTACACTGGTGGGTACAAGATGGATAATAATTACCATTTACAACATACAGAGATGGTATGTGGGGAACGAGATAACAAGTGGCCTTGTAGCCTTGTGTTCTTGTGCCAGAGGCACAAGAAAATTACAGATTGAAGGTGTGTTATCCCAGACGCATGAGCAAATGGACAGAGCTCACTTAAGATAAAGACTGACGTTTGCTAAGAAATCTATAGGCCTGGGACGTGATTCCCTGCCTTGCTAGGAATTTGCTGAGACTGTCCCATGTGGTTTCTTTTGGTCACTAAGTTTGTCAGGCCATGTGGCCCCCCTGAGCTTGACAGTTTTATTGTGTAGCCCCTTTTTTGTTCACAGCCCCTAGAAAGATGGATGGGACAGAGCAGGTGCTCCTAGGCCCCAAGAAAGAGCAGGGAAGACAGAGCAGGCACATGGGAGGGGCCCAGAAAAGTCTGTGGGATGGAAGTCAGGCTCCTTCTCCATCTCCTTTACCAAAGCCAGGTTCCCATGTTAATTTCCTGAGAGTTGTCTGTGTGTCTCAATTTCTCCCCCTGGAGGGCATGAGGAGACATGCGGCCAATGTCATGAACTGCACCAGGGATGCTGACCAGGGTCAGGAGGGTGCCAGCTGACCCTGAGCTCTGCCAGAAGTGAGCTCTGACCTCCAGGCTGAGGGGCTGGTCAGCCGAGATCCTGGTTGCTGCGGGTCCCAGGCCACCTGACTTCATCCCAGTGCAAGGTTAGCCCAGAAAGAGAACAGGCGTTGTCCAGAGTATTATGGGTCTAGTGTTAGGAGAACTGTCCCCCCAGGACGTGCTGTTTCAGGAGAAGCTCTCTGTCCCCGAGGAAGGGCCCCCTGTGGGGTTTCTTGAGGCTTTCACAAGAGGGTGCCGAGCTAGGGAGTTGATCCCCAGAATGCCCTGTGCTTCCCCCAATCACAGCTTTAGGGTGTTGTATCCAAGTCATCTGTGCCGCAGTCTGTCATCTTCTGTATGCCTCTCGACAGAGCTCTGGAGCTGGTGCAGCTCCACCTGGAGACTCAAATAGGGGACCATGTTGGTTCTTTGTTAGGTGAGGGGAAGCCTCATGGGACCCTCAGCTCCTCTGAGAAGGTAGCCAACGCAGCTCCTGGGTTGTCCTGTCCCATCCTGCACAGGAAGTTCTCTTTGTTCCCCAGGACACCATGGTCTTCAGGGACCACAGCCAGGTGTCCCTATGGACCAGGGACCCTGGGGATAGAGAGTTGTCCCCTAACTTTCTTTGAGGTCAGAGTGGGTTCCATCCTTCCCTAGTGGTGACTCTACTGGGGGAGGGGAATCCAGAGAGGAAGGAGTATCTCGTAGAGTCATGAGGGGAGACAGAGACATCTTAACAGTGAGGAGATGAACACTCATTTATTCTCAGAAAACCACAGCCTTCCCCATCACTATCTTGTGAATGACATCTCATCTCCTCACTGTTAAGATGTCTCTGTCTCCCCTCATGACTCTACGAGAGGTAAAGGCCCATCCTGGGGACAGCCATGGGCACTTAGTGGCCTCCTCCCATGCTGACGCCAGTGCCCCCGTGTCTACAGGGAACATGCTCTGACTGCAGGTGTCACACGAGTGACAGGCTTCCATTGTGTGTGGTTTCCCTCACCCATTTAATGAGTGTTTACTGAGTATCTGTGATGAGTCAGGCCCTGGGTTGGGCCCTGGGAACTACCAAGATTACAAGGCACATATGAACCCTATGCTCATGGAGTTTACCTTGTAATAGACAACCACTCAGTGAAATCATGGAACTGAGGAGTTAATTATAATCGAGAGAAGGGCCGTGACGAAACAGTGTCTGGTGCATCCAGAGCTTGTAGTGGAGTCTCAGCTGATCTGGAGATCACAGAGAGCACTTCTGAAAAAGTGACTTCTTGGCTGAGACTTGAGGCGTGAGTAGGATATGAGCGGCCATTCGCCCCTTGAAGGATAGAGGGTGTGTGGAGAGGGAGGAGCCGCTGGCAGAGGACTGGCCTTTAGAGGGCAGACACCAGGCTGGATGGAGAGAGTGAGGAAGTCCAGCGTGGACACCTTGGAGAGCGAGGAGGACTGTGGCCTGAGTGAGGCTAAGGGAAGGTCAGACCCTTCTGGCTATGGACCCTGCTGAGAGAGGACAGCCGCCACCACTCGCCGGGGGCAGTGTGTGGAGGCTCCAGACTACGAAAAGGCTCTGCTGCCCTCTGGTGGACGGGAGGGAGGTGCAAGAAAAAATCGTGCTAGAGTTTTCATTTTGTTTTTTTTGGGTTTTTTTTGGAGAGTCTTGTAGCTTTTACTCGATTTACACTTTAAGCAGTATTGCATATGTGCATATACAATTATAACATCTCTATTAAGTTATAGTTGACGTTTAATGAAGTTAACATATTGAAAGTACACAATTTGTTTTGCCTTCTCCATACACCAGAACAGTTATTACAATGAAGATAATTAATATGTTCCTTACCCTAAGTCCCTTCATGCCCTCTTGTAATCTCTTCATCCCACCCCTCCCCCATTCCCATGGAAACTGTCATCTGCTTTCTGTCCTTATAGATTAGTTTGCATTTTCCAGAATTTTCAAAATTTAAATTTTGGGTGGAGGTTGGCTCCTTGACTGACCATGATTATTTTGAAATAATTCTATCCTTTTGGTTGTATTTTATTGTAGGAATGAACTAAGTTTGTTTATCCATTCACCCATTCATGGACATTTGTATTGTTTCCAATTTTGAGGCTATTACAAGTCAACTTGCCACAAACGTTTGTGCAGAAGTCTTTCATTTGATGAAAGACATGTGCTTTCATTTATCTTGGGTCAAGTTCCACTTACGAATGGAACAGAGGGATCACTTAGTAGGGACGTGTTTCATTTTTTAAAGAAAGTGTTAACACTGTTTTCCAAAGTGGTTGTTACTTTACATTCTCACTAGCAGGCTATGGGAGTTCTGGTTGTTCCACATCCTCAAAAACATTTGGTATGGACAGTCTTTTTAATTTTCAGCTCTTCTAATGCATATGAAGTTGTATCTCCATGTGGGTTTCATTTCTGACTGTTAAAGCTTTTCCATTTTATTTTATTTTAACTAAATTGTATTTTATTCCGTTAACACAACAAGAGACCCACCCTCCTAAGCTGAGTCGTATTCCATTACATGTACTATATACCACAACTTCATCCATTTATCTATTGGTGGACATTGAGGTTATTTCCAGGACTGTGAATAGTATTACAACAATCACAGGAATGCTAATTTCTTTTTTTGTTTGTTCACTTGACTATTTTTTTATTATTAGTTTCAGGTATACAGTACATCAGTTAGAAATTTATATAGTTTATGAAATGATCCCCCCCAATTACTCTATCATCCATCTGGCTCACACACAGTCATTACAATATTACTGACTACATTCAACTACTAATTTGTTCCTCTTTAATTCTTCACTCTTTCTCCCAGTCCCCCAAACCCCCTATGGCAGTCACCAGAACGTCCTCTGTATCTGTGAGTTTGTTTTCATTTTGTTTGTTCTTTTTCTTCATTTGAGATCCTAATTTCAATCCTTTTGGATAAATACTCAGAAATGAGATTGCCGTATCATATGGTAGTTCTATTTTAAATTTTTCTGGGACGTGGTTCCATAGTGTAGCGGTTAGCACATCTGCTTTACACGTGGGTTCGCGCCCCAATAGAGCCACAGTCTATAGTCTATGGCCATGCCACTCTGAACAAGCCCAAGCCCCTCTGATTTCGGAAGCTAAGCAGGGTCAGGCCTGGTTAGTACTTGGATGGGAGACCACCTAGGAAGAGCAAGTGCCGTAGGCATAAATAATAATAATAAATAAATAATTTTCTGAAGAACCTCCATATTGTTTTCCACAGTCGCTGTACCATTTTATATTCCCACCAACAGTGTGCCAGGGTTCTAGCTTCTTAGTATCCTCAACAACACTTGTCTTTTTTTTTTTTTCCTATAATAGGCATTCTAACAGATGTGAGTTGGTATCTCATTGTGATTTTGATTTGCATTTCCCTGTCAATTGGTGACATTGAGCATTTTCATATACCTGTTGATCATTTGTATGTCTTACTTGGAGAAGTGTCTATTCAAGATCTTTAGCCCATTTTAAATTCAAATTATTGGTTTTTTAAACTGTTGAATTGTAGGAGTTCCTTATATATATTGGGTACTTATTCAATACATGGTTTGGAAATATTTTCTCTCATTCTGCAGGTTGCCTTTTCATTCTATTGATTGTTTCTTTTGCTGTGCAGAGGGATTTTTTAAGTTTAATGTTTTTTAAGCTTATAGTAGTCCCACTTGTTCATTTTTGTTTTTGTTGCCTGTGTTTTTGATGTCATATTCATGAAATCATTGCTAAAACCAATGTTGTGAAACTTTCCCCTTATCTTTTCTCCTAGGGGTTTTATAATTTGGAGTCTAACATTTAATTTCTTAATCCATTTTTAGTTGATTTATGTGATTTAAGATAAGGATGCAATTGCATTCTTTTACATATAGATATCCAGCTATTTCAAAATCACTTGAAGAGACTCTCTATTCCCACCATGTATATTGGGCACCCTTGTCAAAGATCTGTTGACCAAATATACATGAATTTATTTCTGGGCTCTCTATTCTGTTCCATTGATTTATATGTCTGTCTTTATGTGATATCATACTGTTTTGGTTACTATAATTTTGTAATATATAGTCACACATCACATAACGATGTTGTCAACAACGGACCGCATATATGAGAGTAGTCCCATAATATTATAATGGAGCTGAAATTTCCTATCACCTACTGATGTACGAGCCATTGCAATACCACACTGCAATGCATTGCTCACATGTTTGTCCTGGTGCTGGTGTAAACACACCTACTGTGCTGCCACTTATATCAAAGTATAGCTGACAATGAGTGAGGCTGGAGGACTAATTGCCCAGCTCCCTCCCTACAGGGTAACTGTGGTCTGGACTGAAGACTCAGCTGAGATCCTATTTCACTGAGCTCCTGTCACTCAGCTATCTCTTAACCTCCCCTCACCCCAGATTCTAGCAACGGTCATGGCTTTTCCTGAGCCTTCCAGGCCTAGGATGACAACAGCA
>PVKZ01006254.1:0-37918 GCA_004027375.1 Macroglossus sobrinus
AAAGACTTTCTGATGTTAACTTGTCAGCAAACCTGATCGGTCTTATTCACGAGAAGATGAGAAGACGCACCAAAAAGGGACTGTCTGTCAAGAAGTCTTCTCTTTAGAAGAATCGATGAATCCTAATGTGAATTTACTGGGAGACATACAGCCTGAAAGTTTATAAGTAAAATATTCCTGAGCATTTCACTCAGGAATTCTTTTTAACTTTCTCTTTCCACGGACTTGGAAAAACAGCTGGTCGGAATACGTTACCGTTCTCCGTGCAAATAGCTGCTGGCGATTTGTCACTAATTTCAGAGCTAAGTTCTGCTTTTCTAATTTAATTATTTTCATGGAATGGCGTAGCCACTCTTTATGGCGTTGGCACATAACCTTTGAGAGTTCGACTCTTTTATTTCGCTCTTGTTTTACGCGTTTTTCCGTTGTTTTCAGGTTGCCAAACAGGTGTGGGCAGGGAGACGGGATGACCCTGAAGGAGAGAAGGAAACGGTCTGTGACAGCACCTGGGCGCCACCCCGCCCCCCTCCCCCACCGCCCAGGTGGCCTCAGAGGAGCCATCGTTAACAGTTCTCGTACGTCCTTCCAGAACATTCTCTCATGGAAAAGCAGCTGCTCTTTTTTTGCAACTGGATTTTTTTTTTTTTTCATGCAACAATATATCTCAACGCTGATCCCATTCGTTTTCCAGACCGCAGGAGGAAAAAGGGGCCTTATACGAGACCGGACAAGCCCAGCGGAGGCCAGCATGCAGGTCTTACAAACCCAGACACCAAAGTAGCCACACAGGGTGGGCCAAAGGCAGAAATTCCTGAGAGAAGGCAAGTCCCGGCAGGCAGGCACGTCCTAGGCCTCTGTGGTTCCCTTGACGAAGGCCGGTCCCCGGTGTCGAAACCTTCTTGTCTTTGTGCAGCATCTGAGATAACACAGCTTTGAAAAGTCAGGGCAATTTTCTTCTCCAGACCCCTCGAAGGCACAGCCCTGGGCTCCCGAGCACAAGACCACGTCATCGTGTCCCCCGCACGCCATCTCTCTGAACTCTCCTGCACCCACCCCTGTCAGAGAAGCCCGTGCCTCTACTTTTTATCCGATTCCAGAGAGTTTCCCGCTTGGCTTCCTTCCTCCCCCCTCAATCCGCCACCAACTCATGTCCTGTGACCTCCTTACGCCCCCTCCTCTGATCCTGAGTGTAAAACCGCCATCTCCAGGCGCCTTCTCCGGCCGCTGAGATCTTGCTTCCCGGCACTCGCCTCGTCCGTTTGGCTCGAGCGAACTCTCATGAGAGTTGACTCATTCGTACGAGGCATTTTTCCTGCGGTGGGGTGCTCCCTCGTCCACGGGCCTGTCCTTTATTTAAATGGTGGCCGTCCTGGGCAGCGTCACAGTACGATCGCCGTGAACATCATTCCGTCCACTCGTCCTGAATACCCACCCGGTTCTGAGACTAGGAAGCCATTGGCACGTTAAGTGTTACTTTTTTCATCCAAGGACCCAAAATGTTTTTAAAAAAATATTTTATCCCAAGAAAGGGGTGATGTTTTAACTGCTAAGTTACTGTCTCCGCGGCCAGTGTATGGTTCCTTGTGTGCGGTCACGGGTCACACAGTGACGTTTGGGTCGACAAGGGACCGTGATAATAATGGAGTTGGGATCTTCCTGTCACTGAGTGGCACCCTGAGGTGGTGAGGTCACGCGTGGGTGTGTGGCAGGCTGGACCGCACTCTGCGATGTTGCTCACGCCGACGAAGTCACCTGATGTCGTGTTTCTCGGAACGTGGCCCGTGGAGCGTGACTCGGTTTCCAGGTCCTTAAGTCCCCAGGGTGACGCTGCCCATTCACAGCCACCCCCCTCCCCCCACTGTAAAGCAGAAGGCTGGCCTGTGCCCGGGAGAAGGACGATTTGAAATACTGGTGTCGGCTGTCACGTGAACGAATGACTCTCGTGACTGGCTAGCGCCAACTTAAAAATAAAAAGGCCCTTCGAAGTGACAGGCAACAGCATTTATTTGAGATCGATAAGAATAGCAATTCGGGAAGCGCCGGCTCACTCAGGCCGAAGCCCGGTGTTCAGATGAGGACACGAAGGCCACGGTGTCGATCAGAAGGGAAGGGGACGATGACATCCATGGAAGGCATTGCCGTGGGTGCCGATTCTCAGTAACGCTTTTAATTTTCAGTCCTGTTGTCAGCAGTCTCGTGTCCACTCTCCTGTTATCTTTGCAGACAGTTTTTTTTGGGATTTGATGACGCCTCGGGCTCGGTCCAGAGGTCACCTTGCCGGTTTTTACACTGCAGGGATTCGAGGCCTGAGGCAGTTTCTGTGGCCTGGCGGCCCTGGTTCCATTTTCAAGTGGCTTCGTTTATATTATCATCTACAATAGTAACTTTTTTCAATTCTTTGTTTTCCACAAAACTGAAGGAATACCCAATAAGGCTGCCAGCCAATAGATCCTTAACATAATGTTTTATAATAGATGATGCTATGAGTTGAATGGTCTCCCCACCAAAACATCTCTTTTGAGATCTTAATCCCGGTCCCTTCCACGTGACCTTATGTTGAAATCAGGTCCTCACAGAGGTCATCGAGCTAAAAAGAGGTCACGAGGGTGAGCCCCGATCCAGCGAGGCTGCTCTCCTTGTCGAAGGGGACGTTGGGACACAGACGCAGACGCACACACACATGGAGAAAACAGCGACATACAGGGAGAACACGGCCGTGTGTCGTGCATCCGTGAGGCCGGGCAGGGCACAGGGTAAAGGGGGCACCAACAGACAGCAAAAGCCGGAGGGGGCGAAGGGAGATGCCCCACCCAGAGCCCTCGGAGGAGCTGGGCTCCGCCCACACCTTGATGTCGGGCGCCCAGACTCGGGACAGTGGGACAAAGCAGACAAAGCAGTCGCCTTGCGGTAAGCCCCTCAGGGCACGGTGCTTCCCTGCAGCGGCCCTGGGAAACAAACACGGACTTCCGTGTGACTTCAGCACGGAATTCCCAGAGTTCAAACCGGGGGCGAGACGGCATGAAACAAAATGCCTCTGCTGTCATCTACCTGTGTACGTGAACCAGTGTCTCTCGCCGTCCACACCCGTAAGGCCCAACGAGGAAGAGAAATAGGGAATCCGGCCCATCCTAGCAAAAAATAATATTCATCCAAAGGTCCGTTCATGAGCTGGTTTTACAATTACAGTCGACGCTGTTAAGGAAGAGCGTCCTATAAAATTCTACTTTTCGTAAATTATTCATCGACATGGGGAATTCTGCTTCCCATAAATTATTAATTAAAACGTACAGTAACTACATTGTATTGGTTTAATCAAAGAGGTGAGTTCCTAATTTAATCTATTTTTCGTCGGTAGGAAATGTTTAACACTTACAATTTTCCATTTGAGATTTTAATTTATTTACATCCTTTTGTTGCACAGCAATAGCATAGGATGATCATTGAAATGATTTTAAGATGCCCATCTATTACACCACGATAAAATTACAGGGGAGAAGTGCAATGGAAAAGGAGTTCAAATGAGAAAAAGGAACCATGTCAAATTTTCTAGTATACACCAAAGAATTTTTTATCCCTGTACTTTTCAAAAGAACGATGGTAAATGCCAAATCGGCACAGTATTTAGATGCCAGTGATTACGTCCAATAAAAATGATTGACGATTTCTGTTCGTAAAGGTACATGTTTGCCTTCAACCGAAATTACAAGAGACGTCGCTTCACGTTGTGTAAAGGGGTGTCTAGCGCCTTGGAATCTTTCTGGAGGGCACGTGAGCGGGAGGAGTTTGGAGGGCAGTGTCTAGAGGCCCATCTGTAGCACCGCCTCCCCTGGAAAGCACCCTCGGCCTTCCTCTCTCCTCTTCCTCAGACGCTCTGTGACACAGGCCTGTTTACAGCTCTTCTCTGAGAGGGCAGGGATAAGATGTTATTCACCTTTGGCATCCCATGCCTGGCGTCAGTATGGATGCAGAATACGTACATACATACTTCTTTCTACTACATAGTTAAACATTTTCCCGCTCTAGGTCATGACCTAGAATTTGCAGTGGGACTAGGCTATTGTATTTCTCTAGGAAAAAAAAAAAATGTACATTTTAATCCCAGAACGCACTGGGAAAAGGTCTGGTTCCACCTAGAGAAATGGCTGGAAGCCAAGGACAAGGCCCCAAGCCATTTGAAATAGAGTCTAGTGGGTCCCTTTTTACAGACACGCCAGAAAAGCTAAGGAAGGCTGTGAGAGAGTTATTTGGGACTAATTAACTTACGAAACAAAAGATTTTGCTGTTGTTTTCATAGAAGCAGAAAACGTAACGGGGGCTGGAAATGCAAGCAGGGGGTGGAGAAGAGGGCAGAGTGGTCCCCCCCGACCCCGAGGGAACACGGCCGTGCTCGACAGCCCCAGGTGGGAAGCTTATGTGATGTACGCCTTACAATAAAAAATACAATAAAAAATACAACGATAGAAATTTTTTTAAAAATCCTGCCTTCGGGGTGTCTACATTCCCCTGAAGAAACAGGGGTTTGATTCTAAGAACAATGAAAGGCCACTCCCGTGAGTGGAGGGATCACAAACTCTGATTTCAATATTCACACATTTTTCCTCCCGGCTGCTTTTGCAGAGACCTGTTTGTCAGGGAGCAGGCGTCGGAGCGGGGTGCGAGAAAAGGGGGGGCTTCAGGTGGAAGGGCGGCAGTGGCGGTGCACGCAGGTGGGGACACTGGGGACTCTAGGGGCACGGGGCCGACCTACGTCACTCTCGGGGGGAAAACTCCAAGACGTGCTGTTGGAGGAAGGAAACGAGTTGCAGAGCAAGGCAGAGAATTGGGGACCAACTACGTCCGGGAGAAGCTCGCGTGTCCTCAAGGATTCTTGCGGGTCCCGGAAGCGATGGGCTGTGGCAGGAGCAAGTGCACAAACCAGTCACAGACGCACACGGTCAAGGTCAAGAAGCTGTCCCTCAGCACTGCTCCTTTCTTTATAAACACTTTTTTTTAACAAAGAAAATAATATATTTACTGTATAAGTCAAAAGTCACTTAAATTTTTAGCAAGAGCGTTGAGAAACTAGTGCCGAGGGTGGCATACTTTTAAAAATGCCATCTACGTCCCCCTTAAAACCACACACGGTGTTCGAGAGGAGACTTGGAGAAATACTTTCAAAAAGACATACCCGATATAGCACAGTTATCCAATTATTAAAAAAATAATAATAATAAACTTTTAGAACTCAGTTTAAAAAATGAGCAAACCAGTCTCACCGAAGAAAAAATACAGGTGGCAATTAAGCCTTTGAAAAGGTACTCCATGTCACAGGTCATCAGGGAATTACCGATGAAAACAGCAACGAGATAACACTGCACCCGTTAAAATGGCCAAAATCCAGCAACAGCCCTCATGCCCAACACGGATGAATGGATAAACAGAACACGGTATCTACCTGTGACGGAATACTATTCAGCCATAAAAAAGGAATGGAGTTCTGTCCAGGCTTCAGCATGGACGAACCTTGAGGATGTGCTCGCTGAAATAAGCCAGACACAAAGGACAGGTACTGCGTAGTCCGCTGATACGAGCTACCTAGAACGGGCAGACCCCAGAAGCAGAGAGGAGCATGGAGGTCCCCGGGGACCGCGGGAAGAACGGTCCCGAGTCGCTGCTGAACACACACACACACACACAATTTCCGTTCCGAATGACGGGAGTCTTGGAAATGGGTCGTGTCGATGGTTATACAACACTGCGAATGTAGTTAGTTATTGCCATGGAACCGTATACTTTAAAATGATTGACACGGCCAATTCTAAGTCAAGTGCATTGTACCACAATTTTTAAAGGAGCAAAAACTCTCCTGGTGCTCAAATTAGTGAAAACGAAATTCCCATGCAGATAATATGGAGCATGTGTCAGGAAAACACTTGAATTGTCAGATGTGGAGACCCACAGGGCGCCCACACGCTCACTCTGAGTGTGCGGGTGCCCTTCTGTGTGTGTCTTTATGTAAACAGTGACACAAGGAATGCTGTGATGTAACAACCAGATTAATATAAAATGTGATCCCTGTGCCAAAGAGAAAGAAAATCGTAACCTTTGGGTTATAGTCTACCAAAGAGGAAAAAAAAAAAATCACATAGATTTTGAGCGCGGGCTGTCCAAACACGGCAGACCGAAGGCTTAAACGGCAGAAATGTACTTATTCCTGCTGCTGGGGACGTCCACGGTGAAGGTGCCATGGGGACCCGGTCGGGTGTGGCCCTTCCCCCAGGGCTTGCACACGGCCTCCTCCTCCCTCACCTGGCCCCTTCTGTGCCTGGGGGCAGGGTGGGGAGGGGAGCTGTCTCTTCCTATCCTCACAAGGACACCAGTTCTGGCAGACTATGCAAGGACCTGACTTAAAGACAACCTCCCAGAGGGCCCGTCTCCAGGGACAGTCACTTGGAGGCAGGGTGGGACTTCAGCATATGAATGTGTGGGGGGGAGGGAAGGTCACAGCTCAGTCCACAGCACATGTCGCAATGGGGTTCGACAAGTTTCTACAAGTTAGCCTCTAGCTCCACAGGGACGTGAAATGCCTGGGCCTTAACCGCTTGTGAACCGTAAGGCAAGTTATAGATAGACCCAGGAGTCACGCGGACCAACGTGTTAGGAAGCGCTAGACGGCATGACGTGAAGTCATGTAATCGACCACCCTTCTTTGCGTTTCCAGATTTTGGACAGTTTCCCTAAACAGAATAGATTGTGGCTATTTCTCCGGGTTCATCAATGTCGCTCTAATTCATTCTAATAACTGCAGAATCGATCTATAGCGTCGATGTTCTATAAATGATTCCGTTATTCCCCAGTTATGGACAAACGGGTTTTCTTCCAACTTTTTAGCAGATGATGTTGCTTTTCTATCTTTATGTGTGTTATATATATATATATATATATATATATATATATATACATACACACACACACACACATATATATGTATATATATATATACACACACACATACATATATGTATATTTGTGTGTGTATATATGTATATATATGTATATATGTGTTTGTGTGTATATATATATGTATATGTGTGTGTGTGTTTGTGTATATATATATATATATATATATTTCTTGATACCAATGCTTCTGTTCCTGCAAGATAGACTCCTGAGGCAGGAACATCTAAATCAAGGGAAACAGACATTCTAATTTAAATACTATCACCATGCGCTTTTGATAAATTTGGATGGTTCTGGGGGTAGTCCTACGCATATTTTTAATCTAGTTAGCTTAAAACAATCCTAACGAGATTGAAAACGCTGATAATCCTGCTGACAGCTGTCGACATCTCGTGAAAAGATGACAAGAATATTTCACGGCAAATACTTAAGGACAAAGACCGCTAAAGCTCTGAATGTTTAGAAGACAAACAAATTCTATCTTCGTTGGTCCAGAGAAAATGTTACTGTTTTTTTCTGTTTAAAAGAAAACCCACACAGAACAACAGGGACGGAATCCCTAGGAGTGTTCGAAGTTTAAGCGGCTCGTGAACAAAGGACTGGAAGGAAAATGAGGGTTCAGATAAAACAGGGTAGAGACGGGTCAGGTCTCAGAAAAAAAGCGTCCATATATTTGAACTTTTCCTAAAAGCGACAGAAGGTGGCACTAGCGAGCTGTGAAATCGGTAACACAATACAGTATCTACACCTCTGTTCAGAAAGCTTGGAAAAACTAATTTAATGTAAAAACAAATGACAGAAACGATCCCTGTGAAATCTTCAACAGAGTTTATACTTTTTAAAAATAGAGACTAAGAAACCAGGTAAGTTCCCTGAAGAGAATAGAAGGACACCAGAAAGACATGGTTACAAAACAGATGGCAACAACAGCCTAATACTCCAAAATTAATTAAACATGATAAAGAATCGATAAAACAACATAAATGAGAACCAGAGAAAGTAAGAAACAAGGTAACAGAATGCAGAAAAGAATCACTTCGGAAATGAAGCAAAAACTATAAGAAATACAAAAGCAAATAAGCACTGTAAGATGTCCTAAAAGAAAAAGGAGAAAAATCAAATAAACGAAAAAAGTGACAAAAAATATTCAAGAGGAAGAGCAAATAGAGAAGACAGGCAAAGAAGATTCGACATGTGAATATAGTAAGCGTCCCCAAAGAAGAAATCAAAGCAAAGAAAAAGGATAAATATTCAAAAGTATAATCCAAGAAAATTTTATTAAACAATTAAAAGGCCAAAAGAACTTTTAAAAAAAGTTTTAAAAATAAAAGGCCAAAAGGAGTATCTGGGAAAGCTGGCCACGAATGACATGTTTTTAAAAATATTGTTGCCATGAAGCCTTACTTCCAAATCTAAGAAACAATTATCTTGGGGCAAACCATAATGGCTGCAGGGGCACTCCTTGATGTAAAGACAAAGGGTGAGCGCTGAGTTTACGTGTAGAAATAAGAATATATACGAGATGTGAGAAAGAGAGGACAGAACTTAAAGAACATGTACCCTAACGAATCAGGTACAACAAAACTGTAGGAACAACGGGTAAAGGGTGATGGAGGCAAACATTTTTTTTTCAAACTGCTTTCAATAATATTGCTATCCGTGTTGTTACTGTTATTCTGAGTCTGTCTTTATGCATAATAAAAGATGTGGCATATCAAAAATTATATTCTATTTATATCACTCTGATGTCCTTGAGAATAAATACTTTTAGTGTGAGAAAAAGACACATTCTAGGATAGAACAGGTTAAGTAAACGCTGTCAGTACTGAATTTGAATCAATCCTGCCTGTATGAACTCATGAATTTTGGGGAGGGAGAGGGGGTTAATTTTTTTTATTTAAAATTTTTTTTTCAATTTTATATTTTATTTACATTTTTTTATTTTTTCAATTTTATTTTTGTAATTTTATTTTTTATTTAAAATATTTTCATTTTTTCGATTACAGTTGACATCCAATAATATCAGACTCATGGATTATTTCAGGGGAAGGCGTTCATACAGAGGTACAGACGTCCTCACTCTGTTGAAGAGAGAGGATGAGATGACCGATTTCAGGTCTAGGGCAAGAAATGTGGGACATGAGCCTGGACACCTGTCACCCTAGAGTGAGGACACTGTCCAACACTATTGGGGTTGTGTTTAAAGTACTTGAAAGCCATATTGAGCAGGCTCCCTTTTGACAGACATAATAAAGCAATTAGAGCAATGAATAAAATAATTCCAATAGACCAAAACATCAGATACCTTTAAAACCACGAGCTCACTGTGATATTTCTCATAAGAATTGCTCACCTTGCATAGATACCGGGGCCTTTTAGCTGTCGAATTGTTAGGAGTTCTTCATATATTCTGGACACAAGGCCTCACTGGATGTATGATTTGAAAATATCGTCTCCCATTCTGTAGGTTGTCTTTTCGCTTTTTGGACACATGAATGTTTTTAATTTTAACGAAGTTCAACTTATTCTTTTATTTGCTCAGATTTTAGCATTGTATCTATGAAACTATTGACAAGTCCAAGGTCATGAAGATTTACCCTAGGTTTTCTTGTAGGAGTTTTAGTGTTTATTTAGGTTATTAATGCATCTTTAGTTAATTTTTGTATATATTTGTAAAAATGTACGAATTTCTTTTTTTTTCCATATCAATATCTAATTGTCTCAGAATTACATGTCGAAGGGACTGTTCTTTCCCCAATTTGCCGGAGAAAGTAGGCAAGAAAAAGTTTTTTAAAGAGGCATGGATGAACCTTGAAAACTTTATGCAAAGTGAAATAAACCAATCACAAAAGACAAATAATTCCACTTATATGTCAAAATCGTAAGGACAGAGAATAGTATGGAGGGCGCCAGGGGCTGGGCACATGGGAAGCTGGGGAGTTATCATTTAGTGGGGACAGAGTTTCAGTTTTACAGGATGAAATATGGGGACACATGGTGGTGATGGTTGCATAACTATGAAAATATACTTAATCCCCTAAGAAACGGTAAATTTTATGTAACATGCATTTTACTTCAAAAAAAAAAAATTTAAAGGTGTTTATTCATTAGAAGTTCCAAAAGGAAAAATCAGAGAGAACTGGGGGGAGGCGATATTTTTTAAAAGAACAGTTGAGATTTTTCCAGTATGAGAGTAATTTTCCAGAACGAAAAAAGTGCACAGAGTTATAAGCAAGATAATTAAAAACAAATCTTCACCTAGGCAAACACACGGCAACATGGCAGCATACCTAAGACAAAAAAAAAAAAAAATTAAGCGAGAAATTAAAGTGTTTATATAAAAAGTCAAAATCGGATAATTATACCCATTGATTATGGTGCAATAGTATCTTCAGCTGAAGGGAAACCGTGGTCAACTGACAGTTCTCCGCCTCCTTAAAAGATCCTTCCAGAGCGAGAGCAAATAAACACTTTTTATGACAGGCCGAGGGAGTTAACTGCCTGGGAAAGAAGTAATAAATGACACATTTCAAGAAGCAGGGACTTTAAAACAGGAACCAACGGGTGACATTCAGGAAGCGATGTAAACACAGAACGTGTGTGTGTATACTTTGGAAAATGCAAGTAATCATGAACCACAGACGTGAAAGAAAAATAAGGACTATGAGTAATTCCGGGAGAGTTGAAACTAAGGCCACCCCTACTGAAGTGGAGGCGCGAGGTGACGGCCTCGCGAGGTGGCAGGGACGGATGGCAAGGCACGGGTGGTGGAGGTGACCGGACGCGTTTGCGGTGGCTGGCCCGGCCCACGCGGGCTGTCGGCCTGCTGCCTCTCAGCCCGGGTTCCCCTTTCTGCCAGCTCTGTCACATAGGTTTGGGGGCCTTAATGTGTTGCTTTTTCCAGCGGCCACAATGTTAGTGTAGTCGGTTAAGGCTCTGGGGTGCGTACACTGGGGGAGAAGGATCTGGAGCGCAGGCCGCGTGGAGAAGGTTCTGGGGCGCACAGTGGCAGAGGGGAAGGTTCTGGGGTGCACACTGGCAGAGGGGAAGGTTCTGGGGTGCACACTGGGGGAGAAGGATCTGGAGCGCAGGCCGCGGGGAGAAGGTTCCGGGGCGCACACTGGTGGAGGGGAAGGTTTTGGGGCGCCCACTGGCAGAGGGGAAGGTTCTGGGGTGCACACTGGGGGAGAAGGATCTGGAGCGCAGGCTGCGGGGAGAAGGTTCCGGGGCGCACACTGGTGGAGGGGAAGGTTCTGGGGCGCACACTGGGGGAGAAGGATCTAGAGCGCAGGCCTTGGCGAGAAGGTTCTGGGGCGCCCACTGGCAGAGGGGAAGGTTCTGGGGCGCAGGCCGCGGGGAGAGAAGGTTCTGGGGCGCACGGGCGCGGAGGCATCCCTGCACCCGGCCATGTGGCCCCAGCTCCTCGAGGCGTGGCGCGCCCCGGGCCCGCTCCCAGCAGCGCCGGCTCCTTGGGCAGGCGGCGCCCGGGGCGCGAGGTGGTCCAGCCGGGCAGGCGCGGCGTGTCTTCTTTGGGAGACACGGTGAGTGATCAGGCTCTTATTTGCTTATCATGTGTCTCTTTGCCTCTATCCCCAACAGAACTGCAGCCTGAAGATGGGGGCAGCTTAGACAGATCCTAAATGAAACACATCCGTTTTGGCAGAAGTAGAAGTGAGAACGTAAGATGGAACGTGTGGGTCAAGTAGTACAAACATTAGCTTTGGAATAATGAATTAGAGTAACTGAATTACTTATCTACACAACTGGCAATTGTGAACGATGTGTAAACAGTTTTACTGTTAACGTTATTCTGTGTTACATGTTTCACTAATTTCCCACAGCAGGTGTAGCTGAATGTTCTGGACACTTTTACATATATATATATATATATATATATATATATATATATATATATATATACCTGTGATACATTCCTGGAACTAGAGTATGATCAGTCTCCCCCACGTCACCTCCTCCTGCCAAGGGGCATTTCAAAATTTGTTCAAACGCTGAACTATTGAAGTCAAAAAGACACGTTGTTTTATGCAAATCTGTAATACGTTTGCGCTAACAGTCTTTAAGGCTTAAAATAGATACGCCTTTATTTATATTATGAATATGTATTTATAATGCAAAATATAAACATTATACATTTATAACAGGTTATAAATTTATGTAATATAAAAGTCATCAGGAAATAGCCTAGTATCATAATTACAATAATAGAATTCAGTTGTCTCCAAAAGGGAAACGTTTGTAAGACTTGAAACATGAGAACAGATGTTACGAAGATGGACACGCAGTTTTGAGACACTTACACAAACACCTGTTTCGGTGTTTCCGGATCCGTTATGACGGCAGGTAATGAGCATCTCTGCCTTTTAAGAATGTACTGACCTTGCCTTTTTCATGAATGAAAATAACGTAGACCTTTGAATTCTGAGAGCACACAGCCACATAGGCCACAAAAAGGTAAACGCGTGGAATTCTCCAGAATGCAAGCAATCCAAAGCAAGTGTCGTAGCTGCCCTCCGCCAGGAGAGGGCAGTCATCTCCTCGCAAATGATCTGCACAGCGGGCTCCAAAATGCAGTGCACCAAAAA
This sequence comes from Macroglossus sobrinus, assembly GCA_004027375.1. Classification (NCBI taxonomy): domain Eukaryota; kingdom Metazoa; phylum Chordata; class Mammalia; order Chiroptera; family Pteropodidae; genus Macroglossus; species Macroglossus sobrinus. Next base: position 12,543 of record PVKZ01006254.1, read on the forward strand.
AAAAAAAAAATGTCAGAACGTTTATTTATGGTTATTACTTTTATCTTAGCTATCTAAAGCTTTTATTTGGTGTGTGCTTTTGCCATTACAAATCTATGAGCATGCATTTCACTTTTATAATGTGTAAATAAATGAATATGCATACATTTGGATGCCCACACACGTGCACCCGCTGTTACTGAAAATAATGTTTAGAGGACGTGATTCTAAACTTGTCTTCTCTATGGCAGACTTTTGAATCTAGCATCTTTCCCAAAATACCAAGGTCTATAATCATATCTTTGGAAAGTTCCTTCCTATATTCAATACTTATTTAGAGAGTCTGTCCTTAAAAAAAAAAAACTGTAATAGGTTCATGTGACAAGCGCGTGGGGGAAGGAATGAGGCGAGGTGGATTTGGACTGGGCCGCTGGGGACAGGTCACGCAGAGGCCGGAGGCTATGGAAAGGTTTTAGCGTGCATCCTGAAACGCGATGGGGGGGGCCAGTCACAGGTTTTATTCGGGGGTAAAAATTCGAGCCATTTGCCGAAGTCCCCATGTCAATCGTTCATTGCCCTGGGTGTCTGAGAGTCACGACATGACACGCTGCAGCGGAAGATTTCAAAGCACAGTGAAAGCACAGGAAGGGAGCGACGAGGACCGGTCTGGAGAGTGACGCGTGGAGCGCCGAGCTCGGAGCGCAGAGCGGTTCCGGCTCCGAGCAACCGGCACCCAGGTGGTGGCGCAGCGCGTGCGTCCGGCGTCTCCGCGGGGCGGTCGCAGCGGGCCGCGCGGCTCTGGTTGAGACGCAGAGCCCGAGAGCCCGGCGTGCGGAGGGACGGTGCGGGCCATCTGGGCCCCGCAGCCTGCGCCACCCCGCGCTGCAGCCCCGGAACTCTGCGCCCACCCTTCGCGCAGGCTCGGGCGCGACTCCGGCCTCGCCCCGGCGTGCCGCCGGCGCCCGCAGCTCCGCGGTTTCTCCGCCGGGTCTTCCGGGGCGCGCGGGGGCACACGGAGGCACACGCGGGCACACACGGAGATGCACGGGGGTACATGCAGGCACACGCGGGGGACACACGGGGCGCGCGCAGGCGCACACGGAGACGCGCGAGGGCACATGGAAACGCACGGGGGCACAAGGACACACGCGGGCACACGGAGGCCCCTGGAAACGCACGGGGGAGCGCAGGAGCACACACAGAGACACGCCGGCGCGCGCGGGTGCACATGGATAGGCGCGGGCACGCATGGGGACACATGCGTGCACAAACGGACACAGGCGGGCACACACAGAGACGCGCGGGCGCGCGCAGGGCACATGGAAACGCACGGGGGCGCTCGCGGGCACACATGGAGACAGACACGCGGGCCCACACGGGGGCACAAACGGAGACACACGGGGGCACACGGGCGCGCAGGGACACACGGGGACATACACGGACACACGCGGGCACACACAGAGACGCGCGGGCGCGCGCGGGGCACATGGAAACGCACGGGGGCGCACGCGGGCACACATGGAAACGCGCGGGCACGCGGAGACACGCGGACACACACGGGGGCGCGCGCGCTCGTGCGCGCACATGCTGCTCCGGCTGAGCCTCGAGGCTGCGCCGGCTCCGCTGTCGCGTGTGCGGCGGCGCCCGGCCCCCAGACCCCGGCAGCGAGGGCGGCGTGCTGACGGTCACCGCCGGGTGGCTGGAGTCCCCGATCAGCTCCGGGGGCGGAGGAGAGCGTCGGGTTCTGCCCCGCCCCCCGCGCTGGCGCCACCGCCCACCCGCGCGCGGTCCGGAGGGCCGGGTCCGTGGTTCGGGGCCGGGCTGTCCCGGGCCCTGTGTCCGTCTCTGCAGCCTGCGGGGCCGAGGGCCCGAGGACAGCTCGTCCCCCCGTCGCGGGCAGCTCGGGCCCTGGCTGCGGCGTGGGGTGGGAGGGGGACCCCCGCCTTCGGACTGGGAACCTGGCGGGAGACCATCAGGAAGGGACAAGGCCTAGAAACTAAGGAGTGAACTGTGTGGTCAGGCGAGCCCTGGGGATCGCGGGGTCCGAGGGTTCTCGGGGTGGCGGGTGAGAATCTCTGGCCCCCAACTCTCCTCGCGTGCAAGAACTACCCCGCCTCGCCACGGTCTGCGTCCCCCGCCGATTTGATCCACATACAGCCCCCCCACACCCGTCCCTACCCCCATCTGATGGGCGGGTTAAAACATAAACCTCACCCCAGTGCTTCTCGGGGCTCTTTCCAAGTCCGGGAGGAGGCTCGGTTCTGGAAACTTACTCAGTGCCTTGGCGGGTGAATTCGTGCTGAGTAACGCATCCAAGGCCCAGCGAGTGGCGGTCGGGGTTTACACCCAGATCTCCCGGGTTCCAGAGGCCTCCCCTGAACCGGGATGCCGGCTCCCCCTCTCCAACGCTGAGCCTCAGTCCTAACCCACGAAGCCAGCTCGGGCCACGGGCCTTGAAGTATAAAATAACAATGGACTCAAAAAATAGGACTCTCGGTAAGTCAGAAGGCGCCAGACTCTCTAAGTCAGAACCTCAATTTACTCTGGATAAAATGGGCTCGCTGTCCAAGGTCTAGGAGTGTAGCTGGTCATTTGCCACCCACCCCCGTCCTAAGGAGACAGACAGAAAGCGTGGAGGCGGCGGCTTCAAGGCGAGGGGCCTCGTCTAGGCTGATAGGACGGTAACTGGTGGGTGCCCGGGGACAGGTGAGATGCTGACTGCAAGGGAGGCCCCCGTGGCATTCATCGTCCCCCTGGGGTCCATTTCCTCTCCACCTCCCTCCAGACACTAGAAGGGACACTGACTCCTGAGGCATGTGATTCTGTGATCCAAAGCTCCTGATGGGGTTCAGGGGGAGCCCTCGGGTCCCACGTGGCCGAGGAGACAACCAGCAGCAGGCTCACCGCATTTGCATTGCGCTTTGCAAAACAACTGTGACCCAAACAAAGAGCAGGACCTTCCTTCCTGTCACTGCTGAAGGCATCTTTGCTGACTTCCTGGTAACCAGAGGCAGGGGACACAGATGTGCAGACTTGGGGGGGGGGGCTGGTTAAGTGAAATCCGCAGGTATTCCCTCCCTCCCCGTGGTGGGGGAGGGGGGAGCGCTTAGTTATGATAGTCAAAACGGATCCTGAAGAGGGCTGTGCGAAAATTGATATGCAGACCCAAAAGCCTACAAGTAAGAGGGAGTTTTCTTAAATTTCAGACGTCACCGACATGGTTTCTGTCGCATCAGACCCTGGGTCGTGCAGCCCGCGCATGCGCTCTGTGATGCTTCACATCCCACGCCAAGCAGGAAACAGAGGTTTTTAAATGGCTTCGGTTTGGACATTCTCACCTAAAGCCCCAAAGCGTTCAAGGGGAAAATCGTTTCCGTTTAAAGGCAATTTGAATGAATCAATAAAAAAATGAAGGAAGCAATACAGTTTGCCCCGATCTTACAGAAAGAAACCCCGCCCCTTCCGCTCCTTTGAAAGACCCCCGAGCAGAAAGAAATTCCCTGCGACAGGTCACACTCATCCGCTCCCAGCTCTAAGCTCGCTGGAGCCCGGGATTTCACAATCCGCCTGGCAATCCACCTCCCCACACGTTCGATAACCTTCGCCATTGGAATTGTTTTCCTGGGGTCTCATCCAATCCCTTCCCCCAACCATTTGGCATCATGAAAACTGAGAGCTGGCAAATAACCTTAAAGGTGTTGTCTTCATCTCCCAACAAGCTCGGTGAATTAAAACACACGAATTTGTCATCCTTACATACAGTTCTGGACCTTACAATTCCAACACAAGCTAAACGTTGAACACACACACGTACACACATCAAAGGGATGGCCCGACTGCGTTCCTTTCTGGAGGCCATGGGTGGGGTGTGGGGGCCTGGGTGTCCTTTCTTGCCTCTTCCACCTTTCAGAGGTTGACTGTCCTCCCTTTATGGCCCCCTCCTTGTTCCTCAAAGCCAGCCTTGTCCCATCTCTCTGGCCCTTCACATTCTCACGAGGGGGGAAGGTTCTCTGCCTCTGTGGACATGTGTGATGATTACCCGCCCACAGCGCCACCCCCATTCATCCGGGACCATCTCCCGTTTTAAGGTTCTTAATCACATTACACAGCCCCTTTTTCTGTGCAGTGTAATATTCCCTGGTTCCAGGAATCAGGGCATAGACATCTTGTGGGTGGGAGGGGAGGTGGCATTTTTCTGCCTGAGACAGCCATCTCCTCCAGTTCCTTTCCACAAGAAGGAGGCCCTGGCAGCCACTCCTGTAACTCTGAAGTCTCCCACCTGTGCTGAGGTCACTACTCCACGGGGCTGCCCCGGGGGGGGGGGGGGAATGTCGGCCAACTCGAATCGTCAGAAGAATCTCATGTTTAGTCCGGGGAATCCCCATGCGTGGGTCCAACCCCGCATCCCCACCTGCACGCCCTCCACGTGAAATCTTTAAAATACGCGAGGATAGCTCGAGTTCCCTCCCTTTCATGCGACAGATGAACTAATGGAGAACCTATTATATGTAGGTGCCATTCCAGGCTTCAGAGATACGGCGGTTCATCAGCCGGACAATCCCTAACCTCGTAATGCAATCCTAGCGAAGGATGCAGGTGGATGGATAATCCAGCAGACGGCCTTTGCATCTTTTTGAGTGCCATCATCACATCTGGGGGACCAGAATAATTTTTGCAAGAATTTGATATATATTTAAAAAAAAAAACACATCTGAATAACAATCATTAGAGAGCGGGGAGAACTACTGAGACCGTTTATACGCATTTTATGTTTTAGAATTGCTTTTACTTTGAATTATAACAGAGGAGGAGCACCCAAAACACTTTAGTCCTCTGAAGCTCTGACTCTAGCCCTAATGGGGACAGAATTGTGAAAGAACAGTGTCTTTCCGAGGAAGCAAAAATGGCTTCCTGGAAAGTAGAGACGTCAAGATGAGGAGATTTAGATAAATAAAGGCTAGAGAGGGGATCATGTATAAATTTCTGCTGACCTCATGGCCACATGAGGAGAATCAAGCCAGTACGCCTTTTAGTTTGGGCGTCAGGCTGTGGGGACATAATCTGGGTGCTTTATCCTAGTTGTTAAGTCGAAGTTCTCCGAAAGGTACAGAGAAGTATAGGAATTTGGTGGCATCGGGGAGCGTCCCCCAGCATCCCCCACACCATCTGCGAAGCTCTCGCAAAGCAAGAGAGGACCGAGAGGCAGACACAGGGGACGAGAGCAACACTGGGAACGTGGGAGTCCCCAGAGCGAGGCTGGCTTCCCATCAGCGGCCAGCCTGATGGGGACAGGGACGTCTGACCCCGTCATGTGCGAAAGGGTGGCCTCTTTAGAAACGACACGAAGTGTTAGGTGCTCGACAGCCACTCTGTGCCGTGTCCATCGCTACGGGCGACAGAATTGGGAGCTGAACACCACTTAGCTGGCTGCGACTCAGTTTCCCCGAGTCACACAGAGCTCCAGGCGGTGGCAAACTGCGAGCAGAGTCTGGCGGACGCTCTGGCAGGGGAAGGTCATCGAGGGATTTGTTCTGACTCGTCTCACTTAAATTGTACCCTTTCCTCTCGGTCTCAGTTCAGGCGCCCACGTGCACCCTGGGAGCTGGGGGTAGGAAAGTGTAATTGCCATTTATGATCTGTGCTGCTGTTTCTGAAATGTAAATGTAACTGAAATACGGTAAATTGACCTAACCAGTATTTTAACTTCATAATATATCCAGACTAATAAGAAAAACCATGGAACCCCACGGATATAAACTCCATGAATATATATAAATGCGCCATACATGACAGGGGAAAAATATAACCTGTATTTTTACGTTCAAGTATGCTCGGTCTCATGAATTTGAACACTGCTAACTGAAGCAACAACAAAATCCCTTTCCCCTTATACCTCTCGAAAGTATACAGTTGTTCCTATTTTATAGATGAAGAAACCGTCAGCTTTATAAGACCCACGGTTAACGCCTTTGACAATGAACGTCTAGGGCCAGAGCAACTGGTGTCATCGGTGACACTTCTTCTAGTTTGCTCTTTATTCCCCTTCACTCTCCCAGGCGAATGGAAGGTAGATTTATCATTTATCATCCCGGGAGCTGGACGGGGAGGCGTTGGCAATGCAAGCTGACCAAGTCCAAGCTCCAGGAGGGACAGACACCCTCCGGGGAACCTGAACTCGAGTGGCGAAATTGTGTCACTTCACAGCACAGAAGCTGTGAGTGCGTTTGGATCGTCTCCCACTGGGGAGAAGGTGAAAACGGTTGGAATTGCACAGAAGACAGATGATGGTTTACTAGGAGCATTTTTACAGGGCGATGTGTCAGGAGGGGCCGGGGACGTACGTGTTGGGATGTAATTCTGTCTCCAAGTGAGACGTACTCCAGTAGAGGAAAAATACATCGGAAAGTGTTTTTTTTTATTTTCTAGAAGAAATGTGATTGTTAACCCACCCCACCCCCCCAAAAAAAATAAATAATAAGAAGAAAAGTATAGGGGCCAGAGATTTAATGCTCAAAATGAAATGGGGGAAAAAAAAAAAAAAAGCTTGCTGAAAGTAAGTATGGATCCCCGGATATAGCCTGGACCCAACACGCTCATCATCCCTGAGAAACAGAATGTAGATGGAGGAGAGGGTGGCCGCTGACACTCGTACTCACGTCCTCTGGAACACAGAACACACGACCGCCTCGGTGGCCGGATGGACCTGGCCTCCTGGGGAACCGTGGCCTGTGTCTGTTAGCGTGGCCCAACCACCAAGGCCAAAGGGACGCTGACTGCCCGCCTCACCTGGAGTGCTACTTCTCCGGGACCCCCTGCTCTGGCCGGAGCAGAGAGATAGGGGAAGGTCAGAAGTTCCTAAGCTCTTGTCTGGGAATACTAGAGCCTTTTACAAGGTAAAAGGCTATAATAATATACGGGAAAGCAGCCGGGCAGGTGAGTTTAGAAACGGAGTTTGCAGGACAGCCTCGCTCTACAGAACGAGTTCTGAGAACTCCCCGTGGAACATGATATTCACACGAAGAACGTTCAGCTCCTTGTTCCTTTCCGTGTCAGAACTGCGAAGGGTCCAAGCATCACTCGCTACATGGGAGCTGTGCAGAGATCATGAGCCTCCGGATTTGTCACAGGCCTTGTTCACTGGGAAATGAATGACAATGTCACGTGTTCACACACACACACACACACACACACACACGTCCGAGTCAGAGCAGTAGTTCATTTTCACGAGAGATTTTCAATTTCTAAGAATAAATGTGTCTTTCCTGTGAAGACTCTGCAGCCGAATTCTCAACACCTGTGACACTGCCGGGCCCCTAGCAGGTGTGAACGAAAATTTTTTTTTGAGTCCCTAAACCACAGTGGGACGACAGAAAAGAACAGTTCACATACAGCTCTGTTTTAATATTTATTGGTAGAAATAGATCTTCAATGCATATCGCGTGTTTATATAAAGTCTACATTCTTTTAAGCGTATTTTATTTCATTTTATTCAGGGTTTTTGGCCTCCCAGTGAACTTAACATACTAACTATGCATCTGATTCTTTATAGGCAATTTTTTAGACTTTAAAATTCAATCAGAGAATCCATGCATATCGTGTACTGTACTTAATAGAATCCAAAGAATCGTTTGCATTTTCAAAAACGTCACCAAAAAGTTGAACTCGAGTTAAGTAACCTGTAAGTTCGAAATGTCCACGTTCCATTTCTGAATAAAGAAACACTTGTTGAGTATTATTATATATTGCTTATTGTCTAGTAAGTCAGATTGTCAGAGACGCTTCAGTAAATTACCTCTACTTTTAAACTCTCTTAATGCACTTCCTCCCAGAGATGATCCTGTAAATATTACACATTGTGCCTTACGCAGCATTAGCCTAAAAGCTTAAATAAGAACCCAACCGGTAGTTTCCAGACTGAATATTTTAACCTTAAAACTATATATCTATATGTACATCTATGGCATGTTGCATATTCAATTTTAACATTTCAAGTAACTTAAATCCATTTCGCAAACAGTCAGCCAAACACTCTTTCGTGAGAAGATAGCGTCCTTAGAACGGAAAGTTAGTGCAAGGCTGGCTCAGACACCAATGTCTGGACGTCGTCCTGAGCCTCTGGAATCGGAAATTCCACGTCAAGTCAGGTGGACTGTTAAGAAAAGGAAGATTAGTTTTTAACCTACTGAGCTGTGCAGTGTATACAAAAGTGCTTAGCACGACAAATTACCAAAATAAAAACATCTTAAAGGTTATTTGGTTCTAGCAGTATTAACTAGTCTGTACTTTTGGATAATTGAACACCTGCATTTTCCATGTCATATAAATGTTTCTCTTTTTAACAAGTTAAAAATAGCACACAAAAAATAGTTCAAACTAGAACGGTCCGCTCTTGTTTCATCGCGCTCCGCTCGCCGGCGGGAAGCCCCCCGAGAGGACGCTGCGCGCATGCCCGGCTCCCCGGAGACGCGCCCCGCGCTCAGCCGTCGCGCGCGCCGCCGGGCCCCAGCACGGGCTGGCGGCACACCGGGCACGTGCAGTTCTCCGAGAGCCAGCGGTCGATGCAGTGGGTGTGGAACTCGTGCGCGCACGGCAGGCGCCGCAGCTTGTTCCCGGCCACGTAGTCGCTGATGCAGACGCTGCAGATCTTGCCCGGGTCGCCGTCGCCCGGGGCCTGCTCGTAGCTGCGGGTGGACAGGCTGTCGATCTGCTCTTTGGTTAAGCCTCGGACGTGCTCGTCGTCCTCGCCCTCGTTCAGCAGGAAGAAGTGAGCAAGGCGCAGGATGGGCAGCGTCCCCGTCTCCATGAGGTCGTCTGGCTCCCGCGCCTGCTGGCCACCTCTGCTGCCGCCGCTTCGGGCGGGCGGCGGGGCGGCCTCGCGGTCACCGCCGCGCTCGGAGCTGCCTTCCGGGGCCCGCCGGCCCCGGGGGGAAGCGCCGGCGCCCAGGTCCCCCCGCTCCGAGCGCGTCTCTGGCCGGCGCTGGCCGCTCCGCGGGGCCTGGGACTCGGACTCGGCCTCCATCAGGGAGCTCAGCTCCCCGAACCCCGTCATGATCTGCCTGAGGATGGACCGGAGGGCCGCGGACGAGGGCTCCACGAGCTCGCTGCCGGGGACCCTGCGGAGCGGCACGGTGATGGTGCTCACGTAGGTCCGCACCCCCGAGCGCTCCAGGTGCGCGATGGTGCGGCGGAAGCCGCCGCCGCCGCTCTGGACGGTGACGGTGTTCTCCGCCAGCCCGGCCCGCGAGCGCGTCCTGCTGGCCACGCCGTCCCGGCCCCGGCTGTCCCCGGGCCGGACGCGCCGCACCTGCAGGTCCAGCGTGATGGTGGGGCGCCGCGCGGCGCGCGCGGCCCTGCCGGGCCCTTCGCCCTCTTCCACGGTGATCCTGGACACCAGCCTCGAGCTGGGGTACGGGGTGTCCGCCGCGCCCCGGCGGGCTCCGCCCTCTTCTGCAGAGCCGCGAGCGGGGCCCCTCCTGCGGGCAGACCTCCGCGCGCCTTGCCCCTGAGGGCTGTGGTCGGCGGCGGCTCGCGGTGTCCGGAGCGGCGACCGGCTTCGGCCGCGGGACGCGGACCGCAGGCGGATGGGCTCCAGTCTTTGGTTGCTGTTCCTCACGGTGACGTTAGTTCTGGCCCCGGTTTCCCACACGTGTGCGGCTCCAAACCGCTGGCCCTCCCGGCGCCGCGGCTCACCGCCCCCCGCCTGGCGCGCGTGACCGCCGAGGCGGGCGCGGGGAGCACCAGTTCTCGGGACGCCCCCTGCTCCCCCGGCTCCATTTCTGGGTCTTTCCGACGGTGGGAAAGACCCTGCTGCTGAATTCTGCCCCCCGGAGCCTAGCCTGGTCCTTGGGGCGCTGGACCTGCTGCCCCCAAAGTTCCCCGAGGTCTGGCTCCTGGTCCGCCTGGCCACAGGGCTGCTGGACCTCTGCTGCCTGGCTGTCGCCTGATCGCTGTTCGCATCCGAGCGCGTCGGGACGCCTGTGTAATCTTCCCCGTGAATTTCAAACCCTCTGTTCTCGTGGTTTATGTGGATCTCCAGACTAAAGCGAAACTCTCCGCTGCTCGGGTTTGTGCGACTCACGGCTCTCCACGTCTGGTTCCCGTTCTGCCCGCTTCGAATGGCGTTTCCCGAGCGACGGAAGGTGTTCAGCCACTCCAGCAGCGAGTCCTCGTGGGGGCCCTCCCGGGGCGCTTCCGGGTCTGGGAAGGAACCACATCAACTTAGGATCGACTCTTACAATCTGTTCTTACACTTCATGAAAGCTTGTAAGACGAAGTTTTTATGAAATTATATTTAAGAACATGTGTGCATTTGAATAAATGAAAAATGGGGAAAAATGGGGAAAAGCTGAAGTTTCTAAAAGAAAGGTGTATATTATAAGCATATTATAGTACACACCTGCGTATTATAAAATTTCATACAGACCTATCTATTACAAAATTTCCAGTATTATTTATGCAAAGCTGTGAAGAAATCCTCACTCTTACTCTCTATCTGCCTGTTGTTGGCAACACGTTGAGACAAACGAGAAACGTCTCTAGTACGGAAAGTGTAGATTTCAATTGCTTTATTCACATGGTGAAATCAACAAACTACAGTGGCAAAACTTATATATACAATTCATCTGAAATCTGCGGGATCCTTCTGATAAAGGTAATTCGATCAACATTTTGACAACAGCTAGGGATTTTTGTAACCTTAAGAACTGTACCCCATTTCTCAGGAATTGCCAAAAATGGACATCTCAACAAATCTGGCTTTCTGGACACGTTAGAACTACACTATCTGTCTGTATGTGAAACTGGGACGCTTTGGGCATGTTATTTAAGTTCCCCATAGCTGAATCCTCATCTGTAAAAGGGAGATAACAGTAGGATAAATGTCGCAGAGTTATCATGCGGATAAAACAAGATACGATATACAAAATGATTAGTACAGTGCCTAACCATGTAGCACTCAGTAAATGCTGGCTACTATATATAGCAAAATTCACGTTCTGTTCATTTAGAACGTAAGTTCCGTGAAGACTAAGCATTTTGTCTTGTTTTATTCCCTGTTAAATCCCCAACCTCTACGACGGCACCTCGTACAGACTGTTAATCAATATGGTGAACGATTCGACTCAGAAATAACCGTGTCCCGATAAACTGCTGACTGCTGCCGGGTAAACCGAAGTTTTTCGTTTTCAGTCTGTGGATTATCTTAGTGCTAAACGGAACGAAAGCACCCTGATGCGCCATGGAGACTATACAGACTTTAACCTTGAAGTTTGTTCTACCGGAAACAGCTATTAAACGGGACTACTTTGGTTTCATTTCACAACCGCACACTCTCATAAAAAAAAAAAAACTTTAAAAAATGTCAAAAACAGCAACTTTAGCCATATTCTAAAGATATTAGCTATCTGGCATGTGATGATTACATTATTGATTAAAACAAAGAACCAGTGTTTACCAGTTGTGCCAGTATAAACAAGTTACATATCTAAACATAGAGTAGAAAAAGGGTTAATACCCAATTTCCACTTTAATTTAGGAAAAGACATGAGTAAAAGACAGGCAAATATTAATCACTCTCTAAATGCCACTTTCTTCTCTAATTACGGATGTGGTGACAACGGGGTGCATCTCAGGAGTCACCGCGTAACAGAATCGATCCCACCCTCCTCTCGCTGTCAGTGCGTGTGACGGTCACGTGGCCAGCCCGGCAGCTCAGGCGCAGCCACACGGATTGGGAGCAGAAGTGGCGTCTCACACTTCCAGGCTGGAACCCAGACCCGGCTGTGACTTAGCTAGCTCATGTGGGGCACTGTGGGGCAGCCAGCGCCCAGTGAGGCCCTCTACCCCTGCCGTGTCCAGCGCGGGAGCCACTGGCCGCGTGTGACTCCTCAACACCGAACTGTGGCTAACGCGACTGAGGAATAGCACTCTCAGTGTATTTAATGTGAGGTTCACTAGTCACATGTCGCAAGCAGCCACTGTACTGGCTCCACGGCTGAGGAGCCTCGGCTGGCTGGCCGGGTTCCACCAGGGTTTCTGGAGCAAAGTTGGCCTCTCTGCCCTGGACTGCTGACATGAAAAAAAGAGACACTTCTATCTTATGGAGCCATTGCCTTTTGGCTACTGGAAATGAATAGCTCTGGGGAAGGAAGGGACAGGCAAGAGGACCTTCGAGTTGGCTTTCTTTTTAACTCTCTACATTTCCCGTTCGGTTTGAATTCTTTTCCCAAGGGCTTTGTTTCTGATCAGAACTTCTTAAAAGTTAGTGTTTGTTCAATAAAATGACAAAGCAAATACAGAAAGGACAAACCAAAGCAACAGACCCAGGTTTCTCGACGCGGTCTTTCTGTATCGCTCTGCGTAACTTTTTAGAAGCTGGGTTTTGTCATGTTCCTTTAAAACAAATGGTGTGTCCCTTCTGAGATCAAAAGGAACTAACTACGCTGGTGACTAACTCGGTGGTATGCTGGTTCATCCACGGGCTCCCTGAAGGCTACTGTGAGCACCGTCAACCCCGTCCTACTCTGCCTAATTACACCGCTTTGCGCAGAACACACACGCTATCTGAGCCCTAAATCTAGAAAAACTAGAAAAATGACAAACATGTTGTACAGGATCCGGTACGTCCACTTCTGCAGTCGCCCCGACCAAACCTGTTCCTTAGAAAGAGGGGCCCGCCATACCTCTGGGGCTTGTCCCCTCTCTCGAGCCCGGCTGAGACGCCAGCTGCTCCTTCACTCCATCTAGCCGCTGCTGCAGCTCTTCCGATGTTATTTCTCCTACGACAGTGAAACATCGCTCACTGAGCATAAACATTTTAAATCGCTAAGTGTTATCGTAACGCATGAATGGAAAGGCTAATCTTTAGCAACCCGTAGAAGGCATTCTATCGTTTTCACGTTCTGTAAATTGAAGACAGTTAAATATATTTCAATGATGTAAATACACATCATTTGGGTTGTATTTCATTTATTAATGTTTTCTATAATTATGCTTTAATTTGAATAATTAATAAAGCACTCTCGGTTGATATACTTAGGAACCCCTAAGTTATAATGCAAGGATTTTTGTCACAGTTAAAAAGAAATTAAGAAGGGAGTATTTCTAGAGAAAACATCAAATCTTTATTTACTTGAATTTTCTACTGATGACCCAACTAACTCATAATATAGATCATCAATATAACATACGCAATATACAAATATATTAACATGAGACGTAAGTTTCAATGAATTCATATGTGAACTCCATTTGTAAAATATTTATGGAGCACACTGAACTTTAGGGGAGTTACTAATTCAGCTAAATTATTATACCTCAAACGATACAACTGGGTTTTAAATACAGCCGCCCCTCCTCATCTGTGGGAAATATGTTCCAAGATCCTTAGTGGATGCTTGAAACTGCCAGTACTGAACCCTACGCATGCCAAGTGTTTTTCTACGATGGTTTAATTTATAAATGAGGCGCAGTAAAAGATGAACTGAACAGCAGTAATAATAAAATAAGACAAGCGTAGCAGGACACTGTGATAGAAGTGACGTGAATGGAATGGCTTTGGGGCCATCATGAAGTAAAACAAGCGTCACCGCACATAAGCACTGCGATGCCACGGGCCACCTGGTCACAGAGACGGCCCTTCAGGGACTGGCCAGGTGGGCAGGGTATGCCGTCCGGAGACTCTGGACAAAGGGACGGTTTAAGTCCAGGGCAGGAAGGCGCACGATTTCGTCATGCTACTCGGAACGGCGTGACATTTTATTACCACGAGTGACCGAAACTGCAGGGGGGAGGGGACTGCTATGTTTTTATTTGTACGAACATCGCTGAGAGAATTAGGACCATCCACGCAAGTATGTGACACCACTGTGTCTGACATTCTCACCTCCTCGTAAAATACAGAAGCAAGCCTGTGATTTTCCATTTTATGCTAAGAAGGTCCTTACCCACAGAAACAGCACGGCCTGTTTTGGGAGCGAGAAGCAGCGGGTAAAAACTCCTCATTTTGAAATTCCTCCTTACAAAGATGAAAAAGGGGTCCCCTCCTCCGCCCGTTTCTTACCAGGGGTGCCTAAAAGATTATGGTCTCTCATCAGCCGGTAGTCTTCGTCACTGAGTTCATTGATGAACTGGTAATAGGCTTCTTCTCTGTGGAGACGCTCTTGCTGCCAGATCCGGTCATTCTCGCGACGACGATGGTCTCGAGATGAGGTTTCTTCGCCACCACCATCTGACCCAGATCCAGACGGATTCATACTGTCTTTCTGTTCAGAAAAAAACACATAAAAACAAGGTGTTAGTTACGGGCCACACACACGGCGTTGTGCTTTTAACACGCAGTTTCTTTCGTTTTCATTTTTAAATTGTGTTCCTTACTCAAATACTCCGTGTGCCAAAGCCTGCAGGGAAGGACTTATACGTCAAATGGAAAACAGCTTCCAGCAGAGAGAGCAGAGGGGACCTCCTTCTTCGCCTACGGCTACCTTTTAAGTCGGACTGGATTTGGTTTCGCCATACTTTTCTCATACCTGAATACCGAAGTGATTATCTCATTTTTACCCCTGACTCTCCAGTAACGTTGGCCGAAAAACCTTCAGCGAAGTTTCAAATATCTAAGTATTTCATATTAGCAAACAAATTTTAAGTTTGAATCACACACAGTCTTTACCTAATAGGCAAATGGCTAGTAGGAGGGTATTATTTACTTTTATTTCCAGCATGGATGGGTATTTTTCCCCCAAATAAAGCTCATAAATGTAACAGCCACCTCCCCACGCTGCACTTTGTTGATGTAAAAATAGTTTAGCCTATTATACCTGCTGAATGGACTCGGGGCTGCTCCCTCCTCAAACCTGACAGGAGACAGCACCCGTCCCGTGGCTCTGAGGCCTGTTAAGTGCCTCAGAGTGCTTCGTGCCTCCCCGTCCCAAACCACACCCCTAAGCCCAGAAAGGTTAGTCCCAGAGGTTTCAGGGTGCCAATGAACCTTTCTGACCTTCCCTGGGCAAACGCTATTGTTAGATTCTTTAAATGCCATTCCTAGTTTACTTTTAAACTATAAGGAAATCAAGGAAAAAATTATTTGTTTCATAAATACTTAAGAATTTCTTAAACAGATCTATTTAGTGAGTCGTTAAAGCAACAGTTTGTACCTGGGAGTGCACATCAAACCCACTTGAGAAAATTTTAGAAAATATAGTTGCCCAGATCTCTTCCCCAATCCTAGGTCAGAATTTTCCAGGGCCGGGCCAAGCCCATCTTGAAGAGCTAACCCGGGTGTTCTGTGGCTGAAATAAACTATTCCTTGACAATTTCTGGTATGTGATGTAGCACAAGATTTAATAGGGGCTGGAGGATCAAATGACGGAGATTGCCAGGGAAGCAACTGTTGCAACTTTAATTCACGGTTTAATAAGTACTTGCTTTAAATACAAAGTGAAATTAGTCTATAAGTCTAGAGTATTGTCTTTAAATATAAAGTGAAATTAGTCTATAAGTCTAAAGCAACTATCAAATTTCATGCATACTCTGATATTAAATTACAAATCCAAAGATTTTTTTTACAGTGATTATTACATCATTTTTAAAGGACACATCCGGGAGCACAATCCGATCAAAGTAAATGAATATTCCTACAGTCTAGATTTCTTTCCGTTTTCAAAATAATCAAGACTGGACCGACGTTAGCAAAAAAAAAGCATATTTGGTAGCAGAGTTCGTATTAAACAACTTAAGAATTTGAAACCTATCATAAAATCAAGCTACCCTAACACCATTTAAAACCCGAGAGCTTCTCAGAGTCATTTTCTTGTACGGTTAACCGCAAATCAAAGTGAATACCTTATTTGCCTTTCAACTTGCTTTTAATATGTGCAGTGGTAGCTATTCTTCCATGGTTTGTGCTTTTCCTGAGAGCGGCCCATCTAAAGCAACAAAAGAAGAGTTAAATTATTCAGGGTCTCCTCGAGGGCTGGGGACCGCAGGTGGTCGGTCCCCTAACTCCACTGCAAAGTCAAAGCACAATCTCCAGTGGATCTCGTCGGAGGCTCGCCTAGGAAATAAGATCCCCAAACAATTAGGCCACGAAAACCTCCCGCAAGGCCCTTTCTCCCACGACAGGAACTAGGCCTTGCCGCCTCCACCGTCACTGCTCCCGGGATTCCGACTCCTCTCCCAAAGGCCCTCCTTCCTATCCCGCTCCTACTGGGATGTTGTTGCCAGGGTCAGGTGTCTCCAGTGTACTTCTAAACCTGCACTTTGTCGCCACCCCGCCCTCCGGCCGGCTACCGGTTCCTCTCCTGGCCGTTGCGACCGAAGCTCGCGCCGGGGGGGACGGTCCCCACTCCAATAAACCAACTGGGCTCCTGGGCCCAATCAACCTCTTCCCAACCGAGCCGCGAGTAACGCTTCCCTGGGCGACCTAGATTCCCACAGCGGCGCAGGTGACCGACGGCGCCTCCGGGCCAATCAGCAGCGAGCGGAGCGCAGGGGGCGGGCCGCCGGCCAATGGGAGGCGAGACGGGGTCCCCGGGGGCGGCCGGCCGGCGCGGCGGCTCCCGGAAGCGGCGGCGGAGCCGGGAGCGCCGCTCGCCGGGCTCCGGGCGGCGGCCCGCGCGTCCCGGGCGCACCTGCAGCGGGCGGGGAGCCGCTTGGGCCCCGGGGGCGGGAGCGGGAGGCGGGACGGGCCGGCCCCGGAGGCCGCCGCGCTCTCCGATCGTTTCCCGCCGCGTGCGCGCGGCCGGAAGGGCGCCCGCTGCTCGCGATCGCCTGGCGGGGGGCGCGGCGGCCTCCGACCCGCCCCCTGCTCCCCCGGCCACGCCACCGCCCCCGGGGCGGGGAGACGCGCCGCCGCCCGCCGGCGCCTGCGGTGCCGCCGCCAACTGCGTCCGGCGGGGGCCGCGGGCCCGCGCGTCGCGTTCCGCCCTCCGCCCGGGGCGCACCGGCACCTGCGCCGCGCCGAGGCGTCGCCTGCTGGCCGGGCCTGGCTGCAGAGTGCGCCCCGGCGGCCGCGGGCTCCGTCCTTCCGTCCCGGCATCGCGTAGCTCCGCGGTGACAAACCCTGACCGATCCGGGGTGCTGCTGCTCGTGCTCCTTCGCGTGCCCGCGAGGCAGGCGCTTTGAACCCCCACGGTCGCGTCTCCGGTGCTGTGTCCGAGACGAGACGCTCAGCGAGCTCAGCACCGGTCAAGCCCTTGGCCAGGGCTCCGCGCGGTCCGGTTCTAGGCCACTTTCCTGCCGTCCCTGCCGTGCAGAAGACCCGATCGCTGCACGGTGCTCACACCGCTGTCATTCGCCATTCGTGCGTGCGTTCGTTCGTTCCTTCCTTCCCGGCACGAGGAGCGGCCCTATCGCCACCATCATGCTGCGCGCCCGGGGTAGCAGGCAGATGCAGCCTTGAGCATCGATGCGGGAGGGGTGGACGGACAAGTAAAACAGAAATCAGCGCGTTGTTATAGATACTAAAATTGAAATATAAAACGCAAGTCAACAAGGCCCTTCACACGTTTTTGCCGCGTCCCTCTACAGAACTGGTCTCTCCCTGGCATCAAGAAACTGCCTCAAGTTCCCCAGCAACCACAGAGCAGTCCCAAAGCAACCCCAAACCCCACTTTGACCTAATTTCCTTCATCTTCCGGGACCGAGCTCACCCCTCTTTTGCAAGGGATATTTTATTTTATTTTTTTTCTCTCACCCAGTCCTCCAGCCCAATAGCTACATATAAAACTAGGAAGATGTCCCTTTTGGGCTCCCGTAGCTCCCTCTGTTTAACTTGAATAAATAAATACTGATTCCCCCGTGTAGTAGGTGCTTGTGATAACAGCAGAGAATAAGACAATCAAGGTCCTTGCCCTACTTTCAACAGAAGTGGGCACTGAGCAAGAACCTACCATGATTTTCTGTTCATTTATGTCTCCCCATTTAAGTCTCTAAACTCCTTTATTTGAACTAATGGTTTTATTCACTCTCATAGTCCCAGAACTTAGCACAGCACCTGGCACATCAATTCTGCTCAGCCTGCTGCATGGATGAGCAGAGAAAAATGCAAAGACTTGCCAACAGGATTTACGCCTGTTGGTACAATGACCTCAGAAGAGTGTAATGTTCCATCAAATGCAAATAATTTTTAAATATCAAAGCAAAACAAAAGGATATATCCTAGGAGTTAAAAAAATGCAAACTCCAACCAAGTGAGTTTCCTGGTGGGAAGCTGCAGATTTTTGTGAGCAGATGGGTCATATAGGTAACTTGAATCCAACATCTCGCTTCAGTTTTTGGAGCCCAAAGACTAGAAAAGGAGACCAGATATGATTAATTGGGGCAGAGGGATGGTGCATTCTGGATAGCTGTATTTCCAGGTCTCATCACCTGCCAAAATCTCTGCTCTAATTAATCTCTGTTTACTGGAAGGGTACCTGGCCTTTTTAGCGTGTATGCGTCTTTTAACTACAGGCCTTCTTACGACTAAAATCTTTAACATGTAAAAGAATGAAAACTATAACATCAAAAGGATCATCTTCAGAGTTGATGCTTTATGTTCTTATGTCTCAGTGATTCTGGCATCTTAGAATTGCAGCCTTAAATACAATTTAAAATGCAAAATTGAATAGCTGATTTAGACTTCAGGTTGAAATCTCAAGTTCAAGTTGAAATCTTACTAGTTTATCAACAGTATCAGAACAGCTAAAAGAAATTTAGGCCCATCATGTTATAGTTTATGATTAATTTAAAAATTCTCATGTAAGGATTCAAAAAGGCATTATTACGTCCAACATTTGAAGTACTTATTGGTGAAATATTAAATTTACAAATATAGTTTAAAATGTTTACTTGAAGATGATGAAATAAGGATGTGAATGAGATCTGAAGTTTGTCAGAGGTTCATTCCAAGTTTGCTACACTTAGCACTAGACTAATAAGAGCCGTAAACTAAAAAAAGCCCAAGGTTTAACTAGGGCATTGAATTTGGAACTCGATAAAGTGCACATTAACTGTTAAAAGTAAAGAGTTCTTGCTAAAGAGTATTTTATTTCCTCTTAAGATATATTTTAACAGCTTTCGTGAGCTATAATTCTCATACCATAAAGTTCACCTGTTTAATTCAGTGATTATTAGTATTTTTAGTATGGCCATCATCACAGTCTAATTTGAGAACCCTGTCATCACCCCTAGAAGAAACCTCATCCCTATTAGCAGTCGCCCCATTCCTTCCCACCCCACTGCCAAGTAATGACGAATATACTTTTCATCCCTATGGATTTGTCTGTTCGAGACATTTCACATAAATGGTTTTGGACAACGGGTAGCCTTTTGCATCTGGCTTCTTTCACTTGGCATGCTGTGTTCAAGGGTCACCCATGTTGCGTGGCATGTCAGTATTTCATTCCTAGAGAAACTTCTGAATCCTCTTTGGCATATAGAAACCACCTTCAAGGATACGCCATGTCATGGGCTGAATTATATCTCCCCACTCCAAAATGCACATTTTGAAATCTTAACCCCCAGGATCTCAGAATGTGACTTAGTTTCAAGCTAGGGCCTTTCAAGTGTTAATTAAGTTAAAATGAGGCCATTGGTGGGGGAGGGGTCCTAATCCAATATGTCCTGTGTCCTTATAAGAAGAGGAAATTTGGACACACAGACACCACAGCGGAAGAGAGGGTGGCTATCTGCAAGCCCAGGAGAGTGGCTTTGGAAGAAACCAGACCTGCCAACAGCCCGATCTTGAACTTCTAGCCTCCAAAACGGTGAGAAATAAATTCCTTTGGGTTAGCCACGCAGTCTAGGGTGTCCCATCATGGCGGTCCCAGCAAACTAATAGCCACATCAAGAGTTTAGGATCCTCCAGGAAAATAGAGAACTCAGCTTCCTAACCCCGTGTCCCAGAGGTGTCCAGCATGGCCTTTCAGAGAGCCTGCCCACGGCTTAGAGAAAGCAGCTCTAACCATGTGACTCCCTGTCTCTGGCTACGGCTACTGGAAACGAGATACATGTCTCGGATTTTCTGGGAATTTGGAATGACGTCATGGAGACTTTTGTTGGTTAACCGAGTTAAAACAAAACAAAACAAAACAAAAAACATAAAGGGTCATAGAGACTCAAAGGCTGAGACAAGTAGAGAAGTAATTAGAAAAGAAAGAGCTTTCTAGTTTTTGAGGGGCTCCGTTATTTTGCCAGAAAGAATGGGTCTGTGAGATTCTTTTGTGTCTTTACATTGTTCTCTCTCTCTCTCTCTCTCTCTCTCTCTCTCTCTCTCTCTCTCTCTCTCTTTTTAATTAGGTTCTTTTACTGGGGTTCCTGCAGCCAAAAATTTTTCTTTTGATTGGCCAGGGTTCAAAGCAGGACACAAAAATCACTCAACATTTTTAAAGCAGAAAGATATTTATTACAGGGAATCGGGTACCCAAAAACCTTTGTCATGGGCAAAGGTTGTCCCCGGAAGCCCTGAATTCAAGAATGCACCAATCAGCTGCTTCAATACAGTGATCAGGAGGCCAGTACCGGAAAATCTCTGCCATCAGAGCCATCGTCACCTCTTCACTCCATCAGAGCTGGTCACTGGGAGCTTAATCCCTACTGCAGAAAGTTCAAACTACCAGAAGACAGCCCTAAGGGGTTAGAAATATGGCTTCTGCTTCGGTTCAGTTTTGTGCATCTTGGCGACTACATTTGACTGGCAGAATCTAATTCACATGCAGAACTGTGGTGGCAAGAAAGTCTGGGTAACGTCACTTTTTGGCTTCCAGGTTTTTATACGAGATGGCACCCTGAAGCGGGGAAGACGGGGGGCTGAGCAAGGAAATCCGAAATCCCCAACACTTTTCTCATCGAGCTCATCTATCCAATTAGGCAGAGACTGTCTTGAGCCAGGTTCTCCAGAAACAGAGGCTGAGGTGAGGGGTCCGGTTCAGTGATTTACGAGGGGAGTGCCAGCTGGAGAAGGGAAGAGAAGGAAGCAGGACTGGCCAGGTAAGACAAGAAATGAGAATGAGCCTTAGCTGATCCCACAAAACTCACCAGCAAGACTCAACCCGAAGGGCCAGCGGTTTATCCCTCAGGCCACGGGGTGAGCAGAGCCTCGTTGTGAGGTGGTTTCTGTGTTGGCCAAGGACGGCTCTCCAGAGGAGGCGGCATCTGGAGTGATCTGATGCTCGTAGCAGCCGGGGCAAAGATGCGCTAGCGTACAACGTGGATGTGGGCAGCGCGCACGCAGAGTGCGCCGGGGTCTACACTTTGTAACGCTTCAATCGCTTTTCACACTAACTCCATCCGAGCTCAGCTTCTCCGGAATTCGTATCAGTCAGTTGCGATTTCCGGGAAATTCTCTAAGAGGGGGGTAATGGGATGAGTGACAGTCCCCATCGCCACAGCTGGTCCCACGCCACGGCTGACACCCGGTGTCTCCCTGCTCTGCCATCCTTTCCGATTGCCCTCCACGCGGCCATCAGGGAGCTTGACTGGCAGATGGACCCGGGCAGTCATCACCGAGGGGGGTGGACGCCTGGTTCTCACGCCCTCATCGGGCCGTAGCTGCTATGCGCGCCCATCTGTAGTCACCGTCTGGTACGGGAGACCCCCGGTGGACCGCCTGGGTGCCGAGCTTACGTCCGTCTGCCTCCGTGATGTAGCGGCCTCACCTCGTCTTGATAATTCGCTCTTTGGTCTTTGGGCATTAAGAACCCCAAGCGACCAGAGAGCGGCCACAGCTTTTAGTGGGACTCAGAGTGCCCCCTGATGGACGCGTCCACACATGGGTGTCGGGAGTCCTGGGCGGGCAGAGCTTGAAGTTGCAGGGAGAGGACGGGGACAACACACTGTCTCCAAATGGGTCACTGGGCATGCCCGTCTCCCTGGGGGTGATGGCAAGTGGGCCACTCCCTCTTCTCTCTCTTGATCTCTGAATCCAGTTATTCTTGAACAGGGACACAGAGCCATATCGTGGCCATGCATTTCGGGAGGACATTGCACCCAGAAGGATGACACTCCGACTTCACAAGGTGTCCTTTCCCAGCTGGAGCCTCAGCTATGCTGTCAGCAGGCCACGGGTCCACCTGTCCACCTGACAGCTTCCGACCAGGGCGGCATGTGGCATGCCCTCGGTACCTCCAGTCAAGGGCCGCCCTTCGGCCCGAGGCAGCGTTATGCGACAGCCAGAATGTCACACGTCCTGTGAGTCCTCGGATGGCAGGACCGGCTGACGCGCTGTGGGCAGGAAAAGCAAAACCATACTCAGAATGCGTGTCGAACCCGGTCGAGATGCGATGTCGCCCCTCACAGGTTGCCGGCCCAGTGCAACCGACCGGCCGCCCCGCAACCGTTTGGTCCTTGAAAGCTCCATGTGGTCTCTGCCGCTGACGGCTCAGACATCCGGGAGCAGCAGGAGTTACGTTGGCCGGGACTGTCCCTGGCCCCCCGAGGCTTTGTGGCCAGTCGTCTAGACGATGATCCAACTCCAAAAGCCCACTCTGCCCGCTGGGATTCCTCCAGGTCCCCACTGTCGCAGGCTGGAGTCCCCAGAAATGGGGCTCGGGTCAGTGATTTACCGATGGAGCGTCCTTCGGGACAAAACTTTTTGTAGTGACAGGGAAAGGACAGCCAAGGGGGGAAACAGAGCGAGCATTGCCCAAAGTCTAGCCCCACCTGCTTCCCTGACCTGGGGAGACTTAACCCCTCCCTCTGCCGGGCTGGACCTTTAGGTGCCATCTGTTCTGAGGGCTCTGACGGAGAAGATCCACTCGCCTCTGTGGCCTCAGTTAGGTTTTCTTTCTGCGCGGCCTTACAGTAACCCATAGCAACCCACGCCTTTCCCTGATCACGTGATATTGTAATTGTCTTCCTACTGGTTTGAAGAAAGGAAAGAGAAGCTTTTCCCAAAAGACTTAGGGTCCTCCTTTTGCTAAAGATCTCAACACGCCTTCGGGCGAGGGAGGGGTAGGAAAGGTTATGTATTATTCGTTTGATAAATACATTCGTAGCCCTACCCTAAACTCCTTAATCTCCACCAGCCCAGTGGCTCTCAATTCTAGCCACGGATGAGAATCCGCTGAGGAGCTATAAAAATTTTTTGATGCACGGGCCCCTCGGACCAAAAGGTTCAGATTTAATAGGTCTACGATGAGGCGTGGGCCTCATCAATAACTTTTTTTTTTTACAGCTCATATGCAGTGAGGATTGAGAACCACTGCACCAGACCGTGATATCTGGTCTGATTCCTGGGCCTTCATCAGTATCTGCGGTGGGCGGACGATCACGTTAAAGAAATGAATCAATGATTGGAAAGGGTTAGAGAGATTAAGTGCCGTTTCCACCCCATATATGACACAAACGGACACGCAATATTAAATCACCTCTATAAATAAAGTCGACCTGAGCCAACTTTCCATTTTGATAATCACCGGTATCCCTGAAGCGTGACTCACACACACAGGGGTCCGTGAGTCTCAAGGAGGTATAGGAAACCCCGAAAAACCCTCACCGTTCTCTTTCAGCCTCCAGAAATAACAGTCTCTGCCCTGTATACATGAAACAGTGGTTGCAAGTGATCAGATTCTACTGAGTCTTACAGAAAAAGACGGCCTTGGCATGGGCGAAGAAGTGTAAAATTGAAGCATATCCATGTTACTGGCAGAGACATCAGGACAGGGACAGACAAGTTCATACAAAGGTCAATGTCAGCGGAAAGGAATCAAACATTATTGAGCCCCCACCAAGGCCAGGCAGCTGTTTGCACAGCAGCCAGCCGGCACCGCATACAATCGGGCCTCAGTAAACATTGTCAGACCAATAACCAAGCCAGGATGGAGCAGAGGGCAGGTGGGAGCGGGGAGAACTCCGGGGTATGAAACGGTCCACACGTGGCCTGTTGAACACCGTCTCTTTCAGACACGGAAGACGTCACATCTGGACGAGAGACTGCGATGACCCGGGCAGGATGCGGGGACCTGGACGAGAGACTGCGATGACCCGGGCAGGATGCGGGGAGGACAGGAGGCGAGAACGGAGACTTGGACGTGGAGGGAACCGCTTACTCTCAGTAAACACCGTCTGTCACTTAGGACGCGCATTCCGGGGAGAAGCACGCACGGTGCTTCCCGGCCTAGTCCGAAGATAACAGCGCGAATCTGGAGCGGATCTGAATCATCAACAGTCCGAATAGGGTTTTTACTTCCTGGGATCCGACGTGCTCGCTGCAAAGAGTGGCGGCGACAAGCGGGGAGCGGGTGCGGGGGCGGACGGGGAGGATTTTCCCACGGTCACTGGGAAGCCAAGTTCCTAATCGACAAACTGATCGTGTCTGAAAGTTTGTAAATTGCTTATCGGACCTCAGAACTCATCTCACTAAAAAAAAAAGAAAAGAAAAAAAAAGGCATCTATGTCAGGTTAGTTTCCACCCCGTCCATGAGTGTACATGGTAATTGGACTGGAATTAATTTATTTTTGATTTGATTCGATCCCCCACTGTTCTCGCCCTCCAGGTTTCTCGTCTTTTTTTCTCAGTTTCTTCTTTTTCTGCTATCTGTGTTCCCTTGAGCAAATAAATTACTTACTCCCTTTATGCCTCGGTTTCCCAATCTGTAAAATGAGGATATAACCATAGTATCTACCTAATTCTGAGGACTAGAGGAGTTAATATCTTACACATAGGACATATTCAATAAATGACATTGATTCTCGCTATTACTATTATCATATTGTTATCATCTTAGATTGGCTCCTCTCGATCCTCTTGAGGGCAGAACCTTCTAGAAGGAGTCATGTCAAAATGATTCATTTAGGAGGTGTTTCCAGGAACATCCAGTAAGGGAGTAGGGGAGTGCACCTGGGAGGGAGAGGGGCCCGTGTGAGTGTGCAATGTCGACGCTGATCTCAATTCAGAGGGGACACAGGAGACAGAGCTGGTCACCCCAGTGCTGTCCCAATCAGAGGCCGTAAGATCAGGAGTGTTCATACTGTACCCACGGTCACTGGGTTAAGGTAGAGGTGGCTTAATTCTCAGGTACTTCAGCTTTGTATGTGAAGAGGGGTTCCAGGAGCCCAAGGGTGGTCGTCCCCCAAAGAGATAAAGCAATCTGAAGGCATATGGTCAGAGCACTGATTCAGCATCTGCTATATCATCACTGTCACCAGCACCATCACCAGCATCAGCACCATCACCAGCACCATCACCAGCACCATCACCATCACCATCACCAGCACCAGCACCATCACCAGCATCAGCATTTGCACCAGCACCAGCACCAGCACCATCACCAGCACCATCACCAGCATCAGCATCAGCACCAGCATCATCACCATCATCAGCATCAGCATCTGCACCATCACCATCACCAGCATCAGCACCAGCACCAGCACCAGCACCATCACCAGCATCAGCATCAGCACCAGCACCAGCACCAGCACCA
>PVKZ01006255.1:0-31999 GCA_004027375.1 Macroglossus sobrinus
GAGAAGGTCCTAGCGATGCTGGCGGAGGGTGTCTCTGGAGTGGAGGCTTTCTCTCACTGTGGCACTTTCCTGAGGACTGGCCTTGACCCCTGGCTGAGAAGGTCTTTATCTGCCCGGCATCTGAACCCTGACCTTCAGAGGGTTGACAGACAGAGGAAGGGGGCCCATCACAGGGCCTGTGGTTGGTGTGAAGAAAAAGCGATTGCATAAAAGTGGGGAGCCTCACCACAGCCCGGGGCCTGCCCCGCCTGAGTCATGCCTGGCAGGGAGGTAGGAGAACGCAAGAACGCAAGAACGCTGAAGCCCCTCGGACTCCAAGCTGGCCTTGGCCTGAAGCCTTTGACCGATGAGCTCAGGCAGAGGCGCCTGGGGTAAGAGGCAGGAGGGAGGGGCCGAGGCTGGCCCAGGGGAACCCCAGGCCCGGGCTGGAGAGTGGTTATGGGGTCACGGGTGGAGTCCGCCTAGGAGAGAGCTCCAAGCCACTCCCAGTGCTGGACGCCGCTGACAGGACAGCACGCAGCACAGGGCCCACACAATGCTTCGTGCTCAGGATTCGGGGGTTGAGTGGATGAGTGAATGAGCGGGCGAGCAAGGCTCTCCTGCTGGGCCCCCCAGTCTTTCATTTTGATTCTCCCCACCTTCAGAAATGGCCATCTTGGGGCTTCCCATGACCCTGGTTCCCTGGCTTTCTGATCACTTGTCATTGTCACTTGCTCCAGGTGTGTGCAGAGCTTGATCTGGGCAGAGCTAGGGAGTGACTGAGCTAGGCATCCAGCCAGGAGAAAGAAGCAATTTTTTCCTTCTGGGATAATGTACAGTTCAGAGACCAAAACTTGTGCCATCCCCAGGGCTGGAGTGGGGGTGGGGGCGCTGGTGAGATGACAAGGTCAGGGTCTCCTGGGCCAGTCAAACCGGGCCACCTGGGTTCTTTGCTGCAGTTTGTGAGCCAGGTGTGTGTGTGGGGGTGGGGGGAGTGGGGACAGCAAGGGACACTACTGGTTCTTTTCAGGCTCCAAGCTCAGAACCCTTTTCTGAGCCTGCGCTACTGGGCTGCAGTTCTGAGTCCAGATGGGAAACTGGGGATCCTGGGGGGAGGTCAGGGCTCCAGCCGGGCCCGTGGGTGACCAGCCCGACGGGCACTGCTCAGACCATCAGCCCCTCTCAGCCGGGCCCTTCCCCGGCTCTCTCTTTTCCACACACGCCAGCAGTGTATGGACGTGGCTGCGGGTCAGAACCGATGCCGGTTAAGTCCTGTCATTCCTCTGAACCTCGATTTCCTCATCTCTAGAATGGGGACCACAAAGACACCCGCCTGCTAGGACTGTTTCCACGAGACAGTGAGCTAGCGTTTATACGCTGAGCCCAGTGTCTGGCAGGTGACGTGGGCTGGCGTTTTCATTCATCTTGTTACACAATGATGATTATTTTATCACTAAGTTTTATTATTGCCTTGTGGGGAGGGCGGGAGGAGGCTGGTGTCTGCTGTCACATCTTACATTGTCTTAAAATCATGCTGTGCCTGCTCAGCCCCGGGGTCCCACCCCCTCCCCGGGGGGGGTTGTCTCCCACATGCTCAGCGGGGACACAGCCACATACCCCATGGCCTTTGATGGGTTCATGAGGCCAGAAGCATGACAGAGAAGGCCTGGCGGGAAGCTCCCAGTGAGGAGGGGGCTGCTGGTTGCGAGGGGCTCGCCTAGGTCCATACTGGGCTCCTCTGTGACAGAGAGGAGCTGGGGCCTGGGGCTGGGTGACAGTAACGAGGCCTTCCTTCCTGGTGGTGGGTTTAGGGTTGGGGAGGGGGCAGGGAGCAGTGAGAAGCTGGCACGGAAAATTGTCTTACCCGCGGTATCAAGAGGACAAGCAGGATCCGAAGCAGCCTTGGTCGGGGCCTTGGCTTCCGGTGGACGCAGTGCCCAGGAGGGCAGGTGGCAGGCCTGTACCAGCTAGGTTGGTGGCAGCTGGCTCGTTTAGTCGTTGCTAGGGTAGAGATGTACTGAGGACCCCAGGACAGAGGGGCAAGGCTAAGGATGCTCCCGGTACAGCGGGCCACCTCTGGGCGGGGCCACCTCTGGGCGGGGCCACCTCTGGGCGGGACCACCTCTGGGCGGGGCTACCTCTAGGCGGGCCGGGAATGCAGGTGAGGACCGCAGGGCTGGCCAGGACCCGAAGTGGATTCACAGAGGGGCTTATTCGTCAACGTCCTTCTCTGAGCAAAGGGACCTGAGATGCCGTTGAGCTCAGCGCCCTCTCTGCGCGTCTGGGCTCCCGCGCCTGCTGCGTGCACCTGTCCATCTCTCTTTGGGAGTCTTCCGTTCACACCTGGGGAGCACGTGTTTGGGCTGAGCTCTCCTCAGCTGTTGATTTCATTGGCTGTTGGCTGGTTCCCCATCGGCTGCCAGGGGTCAGGTGTCCTCCACTGTCCAATCAGCTGGGCCCTGGTGGGAGGACTCAGGAAATGGTGGAGGAGTGTCTTACCTGTGTGTGTAAGGTGAGGAGCCTCTTACAGGGGCTCAGGCAGGACCCACATTCTGGTTGTCCAGTATCCCACCCCCACCCCTGGGGGCTTCCAACCAGCCAATCAGGTTCCCAGCAAAAGCCCAGCTTTCTGCTCTATCTTCCCTTCTCACCTGGTCCACACACATCATGGTCCTTGTGATGCGTGGTTACCAGGTGAGATGAGAAGCGTAGGGATAATTGTTCTTTGCTTGTCTCTACCACCCACCAGACGGATCGCTGGTGGAGGGCGGGTGGATCTTTACACACCCATCCCCTGGGCCCTGCCCCTGGAATGAGACCGGCCTCGCTGAGTCTCGGTTGTTAAAACAGCAACGCCAACAGCAGTGCGAGCCGGGCGCAATTCCATACGCTGCCCGGGGGATCTCGGCCACCCTTGGAGGACGCCCGTGATCGCGCCCGTTTTAGACACGGGGAAAGCGAGGCTCAGAGGAGGGTGAGGGATGGTGCTCGGACGGAAGGCAGGGCCACGTGACAGTAACCAGGCGCCAGCTTAGGCTTGGCGCTCCTTCCTGCTCTTGGGCTGCTGAGCTGTGACAGGTGGATTACTGGGCATCTCCAGGCCTCAGTTTCCCCTTTCCTAACAGTAAGATTTAACAGATGAGGTGGTCACAGACTATCAGCGCTTTTCAAACTGTAAAACTCACCCCCTGGGTTGGCATCATGAGTTGGCAGATGGGAAGAGGGGTTTATGCTGTTCTTTGGGTGATAAGTTGGGGTTCGCAGTGTTGACCTTTGTGTGCAGCTTGCTCAGAATCAGCCCAGGGCTGGGGCATGTGCCTGGGGGGCCCCTTCAGCATCTCCATGCACAGGTCTGGTTGTCTGAACTGAAAGGCCTGCATTTCACCTGAGGTTCTAATCACACCCGTGCCCTTGGAGCCGTGTATCTTAAAGAAATGAAGCCCCAGAAAGGGCGCGTTCTAGAGCTGTTTTTCTGGAACTGTGCTGTCCAGTCTGGCGGCCACAAGTCAGATGTGGTCCTCCAGCTTCCAAGATGTGGAAAGCCCAGAGTGAGATGACCCACAAGCCCAAGAGTCATGCCTGATTTCGAAGACGTAATGTAAAAAAAAAAGAAAAGAAAAAAAAACTAAACTATTTCATTAATCATTTAAAAGTATCAATTACAGGTTAAATGAGGACACTTGGGATATATTGGGATAAATAAAATATATTATTATTATAGTGGGCTGAATAATATCCCCCAAAGATTAGCAGGTCCTAATCTCTGGAATCTATAAATGTTACCTTATACGAAAAAGGGAAGACCCCTTTTTCCTTTGCAGCCGAGATTCAGTTAAAGATTCTGAGATGAGGAGGTTATCCTGGGTTATCCAGGTAAACCCTAAATGCAGTCACAAGTATCCTTATAAGTGGGAGGCAGAGAGATGTAACACAGGCTTCCAGAGAGGAGAAGGCGGTGTAACTCTGGAGGCAGATACAGGAGCGATGCAGCCACCAGCCAAGGCATGCTGGCAGCCTCTGGGAGCTGGAAGAGGCCGGGAAAAGAGTTAGGCGCCCCCTTGAGACTGTGGCAGGGAGCACAGCCCTGCTGACACCTTGGTTTCAAACTCCAGATCCGTGAGAGATGAAACTGCTGTTGTTGTAAGTCACTGAGTTTCTGGTTATTTGTTTCAGCAGCCACAGGAAACGAATCTGATTATTGAAATTAATTTCACCTGTTTCATCTCATTTTTTCGAGCCTTAGGAAGTTTTAAGTCACATCTGTGGCTTGCGCGAGTGGTGGCCTTATGTCTGCCGGACGGCCCCGCCGTGCACCTGCCTCACCCTTTCCTCACCATAACCGCGGACGCCCTATCCCCTCTTTGGCTCCCTGTCCGTAAGCGAGTGGTTGAATCACGGTGACACTCACCGGCAGCCCCTGGGTCTCTGGGCTTCCAGGAAGGGGTCTGTAGATTTGTTTGCAAATCGGCAGTTATCAGTGAAATAAACCTTTGGCTGAACTGCACAGAATAAGCACCCTCTGGAGAGCCGACGGGCACGCAAACACTTTTAGAAACACAGGAAGGCATCGGATTTGTTTCCTGTAACAAATGACCACAGACTGAGGGTCTTAAAACAACAGAGTTTTGTTCTCTCCTGCTTCTGGAGGCCGGAAGTCTGAAATCCAGACGTTGGCCCTGTCGGTTCTGAAGGGGTTCGGAAAGGGTCTCCCCACAATGTGCTACATTGGCATATGAATTTGTCGAGGTGAAGGCAATCGAGACGCTGGGGCTCATGAGAAACGTGTAATTCTCCCTTAAAGAATTTAACCTTGCCCATATGGGCCTTGCCCATAATCATCAGAAAGGACTTTTTATGACCTATCCATGGGACTGGGCAAACTTTTAATTACTGAACATGTGCCCTTCTTATCATCCTAGGAATGACCTTCCCAAAGCCCCACGGTGCCTGACCTTAGCCTTAGCTCACTTTAACGGTCTGTGTCTGAACTTTACATGTATGTGGAGTCTCTGACGCACCTCTGTGTCTGGGATTCCCGTATGTGTGTATGTAGTTAAATCTCGTTATTTATCTTGTTACTCTGTCTCCTGTCCATTTCATTATCAGACCACTTCTGGGGTCTCTGAGGGGTACTCTCATCACGCCTCGCTTCTGGTGGCTACTTCTGGTGGCTGCTGGCCATCCCTGGCCATCCTTGGCTGGTGGCTGCATCAGTCCAATCCCTGCCTCCATCTTCATGGCCTTCTCTGTGTCTGTGTGTCTGATCCTCCCTGTCTTCACTCTTATAAAGACACACAGGTCATTGAATTGTGGGTCCACCTTCAATCCAAGATGGTCTCATTTCAAGATTCATAACCTCATTAGGTCTGCAAAGACCTCGCGGTGGTTAATTTTATGTGTCAGCTTGACTGGCCACAGGCTGCCTAGATTAAGCGTTGTTTCTAGGTGTATCTGTGAGAGCATTGCTGGATGAGATTACGGTTTGAATCAGTGCACTCAGCTTGCAGATGACAGATTATGGGACTTCTCCGCCTCTATAAGTGCATGAGCCAATTCCTCATAGAAATACCTCTGTGTGTGTGTGTGTGTGTCTGTGTGTGTGTGTGTGTCTCTCTCTCTCTCTGTCTTTGTCTGTCTCTGGTTTTGTCTGGTTTTGCTTCTCTGGAGAACCCTGTCCTTACAGACCCTCTCTCCAGCTGAGGTCGGCACAGGCTCTGCTGCTGTGTGTTTCCTGATTTGAACCCTCTGCTGTGATCTCTTTACTCTTATTGCTTTATCATCTCTGAACCTCAGGGAGCCTCTCTGAAAGCTGAAGGTGATAGTGTTACGAGTACAGACCCCAAAAGGTTGTTGCGAGACCACTTATTAGTTACGGGGCTGCTAAGTTACTCAGCTGTTCCTACCTCAGTTTTCTTATCGATAGAATGGGAGTGATACTAGTACGTACCTCAACCGGATATTACGAAGATTACATGAATTACTATTTCCTGGGCACAGGGTGGATATTACATAGTGTTGTTTAAAAAAATATCGCGTGATGGCTGGCTCGGGGGAAGCACTCAAAAATGCTAACAGCTCTCAGCGTTCATGTTATTACTTACGATAAACCGCTGGCATCCGTGACATTAGATAGGGATGATGAAAGATCTGATGTTATCCTTTCTCTGGCTCTGATTAGGACGTGCCTTTCTTACCCACCCTCCGTTGAGTCACCCCGAGCTTGGAATCAAGACCCGCTTCTGGCAGTCACACGGAGTCCCGTGCTCTGTCCAATGCTCTCCTGCTGTCTGTCCTCTTGAAACTCCCGATCCCTTTAGAATCAGGGGTGTTGCATTCTCCTTTGGCACCGGGCTCCACAAACCATGTAGCCAGACCCGCTTGGCGTCACAGTTCTTTCTGTGTTTAGCATGGCGGTGAGGGGTCTCTGGCAAGGGGCGAGGGTGACCCTCTGGCCTGAGCTGGCTCACTGGCACGCAGGGAGGTGGCCTCTCTCAGAGAGACCTTTACAGACTGGGTGGGTCCTGGGGGCTGGAGACCCTGGGAGCCAAGGACAAGCGGATGGCATGAAGGCCGTGTTGCCTGATAGAGGGGTTTTGGGGGGGGGACCCAGTGTGTCCCCCATCTCTGAAGGGCCGTGGGAAGGCGAAGGGAGCGTGTGTGTTCTCTGTGGCCCCCAGGGATCGATCCAGCTCAGCATAAGGAAGGAATTTTGAACAAGGAGAGTTATGCAAGAAGGAAGCAGCTGGCTTGCATTCAAACCTCAGCTCCTTCCTGGGGATTAAGAGCTGGGGCTCTGGCTTGGAACAGCTTCACCTCTGCCCAGATCTGTGACCTCAGAGAAGGTCATTCGTAGCCCTGAGCCTACTATCCCACCTATAAAATGGGCCAGACGATGCTCCGTCATAATAATAATACGGGATGAAGATGCTGAAAATAAAGCAAGGCAAGCTTAGAGTTAAGCATGTGAGTCCGCCTGCTTCCTCGGAGGTGCTGAAGACAGGGCAGCTGCCGCCGTTGCTATTGCTCTCGCGGTTACGATTGCGTGTCGTGAGTTCCCGGGCTGGCGGGGTTCACGTGGCGACGGACCATCACGGAGTTGCGCCTCCGACCCTTGCATCAGAGCCGAAGGAGGAAGCACGCACTTCACCCCCTTGACAATTTCGGCATCTGGCATTTTGGATGATGACTTTAAAAACCCACAGTCATAAAAGACTGTCTCCATGACAAGGGCCCCGAGGGGTCGGGGGGCGGGGGTGGGGGCGGGGAGTGGTGCTTTCTGTGGAACTGAGGAAATAGGGGGTCCTGGAGGCTGGCTGCCGAAGGAGTGGGAAGGGTTCCCATCATTCCTGCATTTGAAAACCCCGGCCAGCTGTCCCCTGAGTGATGCCAGCTGCATGTGATGCCAAGAATGCAAAACTCCCCTGCAGGGCCTTCTGGGAAACGGGTTCCTGATGTGGCCGAGAGTGGACCCCGACCTTGCCCAAGAGAAAACAGCATCGGTGGGCGGTGGGTGTGAGGCCACGTGTGCCCGCTTGACGCATGCGCAGCTCAGGCATGGGGGTGGGGTGGGGGTTGGGAGGTTGGCGGGGGGTCCTGGCTCTCCCAGACCCCGGAGCCGCTGCCGAGAGCCACGCTCAGGGTGACAGCAGCTTCCCTGGAAACGTCTTGGCAGTGGTTTGTGCTGAGACACACATTTCTCCTCTCCCTCCTCTCCGGTCAGCTGTGTGGTGTCCCCAAGCTGCATTCGAGAAACGCTCCCTTCCTGGCCACAGCCCCACGCGTCAGGAATGGGGTCTGAGGCCGGAGTTCGAGGGGCGGCAGATGGGCTCCACCGAGGGCCGTGCTCGGTCAGAGCTTGGAAGAACCACGTGCGTTTCTGTCCCCGGAGACTGGGCACCGCGCCCCGGGGCCTGCGTGCGCGTGGTCGGGAGGCCCGTCCTTCCACAAATATTTACTCAGCTCTGTGTGCAGACACCATGGGAGGCGTGTAAATACAGTCGTGAACGGGACAGTGGCCCCGGCTTTTCTCTTTGATGTAAACCGAATCCTTTGTAAAATGTGCAATTCCATGGCATCCGATTCGTTCTGTGCTGTGTGGCCATCACGGCCATCCGTCTCTGAGGCTGTGTCATCTTCCCCGGAGGAGAGCCCACGCCGCGCGTCCAGCGGTCACTCCCAGGCTCCTCTCCACCTCCAGCCTGGCGCCCTCGTGGATCTGCCCGTTCGGAACGTGTCGTCTAAGTGTCATCGTAGGCTGTGTGGCCCTTCATACGCGGCCTCTTTCATTCAGCAGGTCGTTTTAGGGTCTGTCCACACTGTCGTGAGCATCGGTGCATCATTCCTTCCTGTGGCTAATGTCCCTCGTTCCCAAGAGAGCACACGCTCCTGGGGCAGTTCCTGACACGGGGCACCATGGAGCGAGGGAAAGGGACCTTCAATGGCACATTACAAGTCGATGCCTCTTGAGCTCTGCTGGCCCCGAGCCCACAGCTAGAACAGTACTGCTTCTGTGACAACAATGTCCCCCTCAACCAAGCCCAGCTGGGGCGGGGGGCGCCAGGGTGAGTACAGCGCCCCCCCACCTGAGCCCCGGGCCCCACGTCTTGAAAATGGGTCCACAGCATCTGTGTTGAGCCCAGTGCCCAGTGTGAGGGCCAGGCCCGGTGTCCCTGTGGCCATCACCCCGCCTGACCACTGTGCTTCACTGGGATGGCGTCATCCTCAAAGGCCACCCTGGCTGTCTCAGGAACAGGCTTGGGGGGCCAGGCTGGGCTCGGGAGGCCAGCAGTCGGGCACGGAGCCATGAATGATCCCGATTCGTCAAGGGGCAGCGGCCGGTCGTAACCATTTCCCTCTGCCAACACGTCAGCTTCTGTGGTTCCACACTGCTGGGCCACTGTTTGTGCTGTCGATGTGCAAATTGTTATTATGACTTTTATGACCATGTTTTTATTTAGTTAGTAATATGCAATTTACTAGAAGTTAGGGGTTTTTTGGGGGGGGTGTCTTTATTTTTATGGTGACGTAGGTTAACGAAATCCAGTGAGTTTTAGGTGTACAATTGAACAGTAAGGCATATATATTGTGTTGTGTGTTCACCTCCCATAGATTTCTTTCTGTCACCCCTTTTAGATGTGCAAATGAACTAAATTTAAAATCACGCCATCTTTTCCAGCCCTAACTGAGCGGTTCTCAAAGATGGGGGCCCTGGGCCCCAGTTATCTCGCTCTGGCCCCGGCCTGCCCCAGCATTCCGAGAATAGGAGGGCCAGAGTTGGGACCCAGAACTGGTGATTTTTACTTATCTCGATCAAAACTCTTTTAGCTATTATAAAGGAAGGAAGGAAGGAATGAAGGAAGGAAGGAAGGAAAGGAAGGAAGGAAGGAAGGAAGGAAGGAAGGAAGGAAGGAAGGAAGGAAGGAAGGAAGGAAGGAAGATCCAAATCAGATTAGCTTAATTCAATTTAATTCAACGAATTACAGTTGTGTCTATATGTCAGGTACGTGACCAATGCTTGCAGCTCATCAGTGAACAAAACCAAGAAGCCAGGTGTTAGACAGTAGAATAAAGATCAATTCTAAGGTGTGTCATCCGTTGAGTGATTGTTCTGTGGAAAGAAAAGAGAAAGTAGAGGCAAGTTAGGTGGGGGTGGGGACAGGCTACGGAACCCATGACGGCGTTGAGAGTGGCTCTCATGGAGAAGGTGAGGTTCGAGTAAAGACCTGAAGATGTGTCAGTCCATCCTCTTGGGAGACACCTGGGGGAAGAGAGTTCCAGGCAGAGGGACCAGCCAGAGCCGAGGCCCAAGGGAAGGACAGTGTCTTGCATGTTTGAGGACCAGCAAGTGTGACTGGGCTGGCTGACTGAGCTGAGGAAGGAGTGAAATAGTTCAGAGAGAACTCGAGGAGACAGGGCCATGAGCCATGAGCCATTGTCCAAACTTTGGCTTTTACTCTGAGTGAGATGGGAGCCGATGCAGAGTTTGGCGCAGAGGAGGGGCGTGATTTGACTGATGTTTTGTTTAAGCAAAAAAGGAAACTCCTAGACCCGGGTGAGTCAGAGACTGGGGCCTCACTGTCTCCTCCACCAAACGGCCTCCTCCCTGTGGGGAGGGGGAATGTCTGCACACAGCTTCACTCCAGTACCATCCCAGGGCCCAGCCCTAGAGCCGAGAGAAGTCTCCTTATCAGAATACAACCTCCCAGGGAAGCCTCTGATTGGCTCTGCTTAGCCAATTTGCAGTACCCAGATGCCAGGAGCATTGTGATTGGCTGATCGGGTCCTATACTAAGAAGGTGAAGTGTTCTGATTGGCTGTCCCACCAGAATTACAGTCAATAGCGGTACAGGTTGGGAAAGGAAGGGTGTGATTTCCCAGAGGATGGTAGGAGGGGGAGGGGAGCTGGCAGACAAAAACAACAGTCTTCCTTTGCATTGCTCATCCTGAGGTTAGTCCAGGGGTCCCCCTAGGTGGGCCCGTGCCCCAGGAGGGGCTGCAGAGCCATCAGAAAGAGCTCACTAATCTAGTCTGCCTCCCCTGTCAAACACACACCACATCTCAAAAACACTGCTTCTCAAAGGGGGATTGATGCCCCAGTGATGACTACAATACAAATCTGACCTAAAAGGTCACTTCAGCGACAGTCTTTTTTTTTTTTTCAACCACTGCGTTTCCCCATCCCTGGCTGGAGAAAACCCCAGCAATACTCACTGAGGTCAGGAGCCAGCTGCCGGAGGAGGAGGCGGGGCCCCTTCCTCTTCTGAAATCACAGACAATTAAACAGAGTAGAGCTGGGTCTTTGATCCTCAGGAAATGCCAAAGAGGGTGAGCTGGAAGAAGCCACATGGGGCTTTAGACACAGTGGCTCCTCAGCTCCTGTTTGTAACGTTATGACAGGAGACCGTTCTCGTGGGCTTTAAAAAATATATACAATAAAGTAACAAATGTTGAGGATAGAGCTCAGTGGATTGTTACATATATATCTATCTGTGCAACCTTCATGCAGATGAAGATACAAAACATTTCCAACACCCGGATGCCCCCCGCCCACCCCCGCAGGGCCAGACCCCCATGCCTTTGCTCGCCCTCATTTTCTGGGCAGGCACTGCTGTATTTTGCTTGGGCCTCACCAGTTTGCGAGGCAGGTGGCACCCATCCAAATTTCCAGGCAAAGAATGTAACTGCTCAGGGAAAAGTAACAGCCCATCATCCTCACTACCAGAAATAACAGCTGGCACTTGCACTGACTGAGGAGGCTTTAGGGGAACTCTTGGCCGAAGATCAGGGAACGCTGTGTCCTCCTTGCCAGGCCCTGGCTTACCTGGCTGATTTCAGCAGGTGATGAGGCAAAGAGTCCCACCGCGAAGTCACACACAGCAGCAGGCAGAAGCGTCCCCTCCAAAGTCCCTCTTATTTTCGGCTTTAGGTGACAGCAGGTAATAATTTGCCCTTTGCCCACGCTGTTTTTCTCAGCTTCTGCTGGCGAGGTTTCTATCTTATTGTTTCGGGAGACCAAACCCCCTAGTCTAAGGAGGGAGGGACACTGAGGGCCCCCTCTCGGGCTGTCTCTGGTCCATGATTCCAGGGGCGGTGTAGCCGCCAGACCCCATAACTGAGCTTTCGGACAAGGAGACAGCCTCTCCCAGTGGTTCCCCAGCGCTGTTCTTGGACAGAAACATCCAAGGAGCAAGACGCACAGTTCTGCCAGACACACAGAGATAACACTTTTTTTTAATTTCAGGACATCCAGTGCTTTCTGTGTCCCTGACTGTGGCCTAGCATTATCTCTCGGGGCTGGGACAACCCTGCCTGGCAGCCCTAGGCTCCAGAAACATGGGTGTTCGTTGGTTTGCTGGTGTATCTTTTGTCCAGATAAAAGAAGGTTTGGCACATGACAAATGGATAAAAAGCGGTCCCCTCCTCTAGGTCCCCATGGCACTGCCCCAGCGAGCAAGGTCAAGGGTTTCTAAGAGTCTCCCTTCTGCCTGCCCTGCTACGCGGGAATTATTATCCCCATTTTGAAGAAGAGGAAACCGAGGCTCAGAGGCTCACGCTGATGGAGGGCTGACTACTAATGCCAGGTGCTTACTAATTAGACATGACTCCCCTTAATTCTCTCTCAACTGCCACGGGTGGTAGCTGACTGTCCGCTATGTTTTACAGGTGAGGAAATGGGTTCAGAGAGGGAAACTGCTTGCCTAAGGCCACACAGCGGCCCCCAAGGGCTGGCTCTGTGATTTCATGCCAGCTGAGTCTGGGTCCAGAGCATGTGGCCAGCGTCTTTGCCTTCTGACCAGTCCTTCCCTTGGTCTCTGCCACTTTGGGGCACGGGCTGGACTGACACTGCTGTCTCTCTGTGGAGCAGACATAGGAGACTGGACTTTCTCTCTCCCCCACTGCCCCAGGGTGTCCCCTAGCCAAGCAAGCAGTGTCAGGAAAACTACAGGGACCAGATCCTTCCCCTTGTGGAGGTCTCACCCCAGACCTGAGGAAGGGGCCTGAGGGGCAGGGGGGCCACAGCAAGGTAAAAGAAACAAGGGCTTCAACGAGTCTTAGGGCACAAACCATTGATACTTTCTCTGGCAGGAAGAGCCGATGGATCTTTGGGGGAAATTTCTGGAATGAGCCATCGAACTATCTACCTGGGGGGGGGGGTCCCCGAGAAAGTGAAGAGAGGCTGAAGGGGACAGTGGAGGTGTGGGCTAGTTTCCTGGGGCTGCAAATGACCACGCATTTAGCTCCTGCAAACAACTCAAATGTATTCTCTTAACGATTCTGGAGGCCGGAAGTCCCAAGTGCATTTCAGCGGGCTAAAGTCAAAGGCGTCCACAAGGCCGGTTCCTTCTGGAAGTTCTCAGGGAGAATTCATTCATTTCCTTGACTTTGACCGCTTCAAGAGGCCACCTGCATTCTTCGGCTCATCTTCAAAGCTCGCAGCCTCCTACCTTCTCTCCTCCGTGAACTCTGCTCTATCTTTCTTTTCCATTCCTCCCTCTAATTCACCGAGGTAAGGACGTCCAAAACTGCAGAGAATTTTTATGAGTTTCTTTGAGCCGAGCTGACGAGCTGAGCTGACGACGCGTGCCAGGGAGCAAGATCTCAGATGCGCCCGAGGCTCCGAGGATAGGTTTTGCAGCCTCTTTTATGGATTTGAAATCAAGGAGGGGACAGTTAGGACGATTCAATGGAGGGAGAAGAAAGCAAGGTAGGGATTGCTTTACAGGATCGGTTACACGATTTTGGGTCCTCTTGAGGGTGATTCTGGCTTATTTGGGAGGCGTGTGGACGAGAGGCACAGACACACGGGTGAGGGCTTGCTGAAAGCAAAGATAAACCTTGTACAAAGACGTTAGATGCCTGGGGTGTGATTACCAACACCTGCCAAGTTAGGAATGTATGACCCTGTGAGGTTACTTTCCATGGAACCCTTTTTTTTTTTGCATCCATCCATGCTACTGCTTTTCTCTTCATTAAATTGGCTTCACCTAGATAACCTAGACCGGCGGCCCCCACCCTTTTTCACACCAGGGATAGGGACTCCTCTGAGAATCTGATGCCTGATGATCTGAGGTGCTCTGAGGTAGAGCTGAGACAGGGATGCTAGCACTGGGGAGTGGCTGCAAATACCGATCGAGGAAGCTTCTTTGGACCAATAAGGTCCGTGGTCCTAGGATAATCCCATCTGCAAAGTCCCGTTTGCCCTGTAAAGGTACCATGTTCGCAGGCTGTGGGGGTTGGGGCAGGGACATCTTTGGAGGGCCATCACGCAGCCTGCCACAGATAGCAAAGCCACATCGACAGAGGCCTGGCTATGTCTCACGTGTCCAGGCTGAGCTGGGGGCAGGTGGCTCAGGTCTCGAGCCACACCAGCTACCCTGACTCTCAGGGAAAGAAGCCCCCCAGATCAGCAACATCTGCCCCCTGTGGAGGTCCTGCCAGGTGACCCCCTTTGTCACACGCACCAGACAGAAGGCAGGCCCTACTCACGCACCCGTTTTCCAGGTGAGGGCCGTTAAAGAAAACGCCACAGACCCCAAACGCCACCCCTTGTGCTAAAAGCCCGTGATGCCAAACCCGTGTTTCATACCTGATCTGATTGCGGTGTCCACCTCTCCCAGATACTGGAATCTCAATCAACCAGTCTGGAATTTTCTGGTTAAGTACCAGGAACTAATCCACCACGTGGGGCTCTCCACCCCCGCCCCCCGCCCCCCGCCCCCTACTACCCACAGAAAGAAGGGGCAACCCCCACGGTAAAATCTTTCCTTCTCTGCCCTCAAAAGAAAGATGTTGGGGTCCACAGATAAGCCTTTCTTTCCTTTCACCGTGAACCCCCCTGCTCCCCTTCCCCAGCTCCCTCTAGTCACCGGTTCCCTGAATCACTTAATAAAGCCACTTAGAGCTTCCAATCTACTCCATTGAATTTCATTCTTTTTTCTTTTCTTTTTTTTTTAAACAGGAAAGAGATTAGAAAGTGGTTAAGAGTGTGCCAAGAAGGGGTGGCCCCGGGAGGCCAGAGGCTGGATGAGGGACGCCCCAAAGCTCTGCTCTCCCAGCACCTGGTGGTGGCAGAGTTGCTTCTGCAGCTGGGAGTGGGCGGGTGCTGCGCTGCGTGGGGACAGGCCTCCCGGCCGCTCTCCCCGCCTCCCGCCTGCATTACAAGCACCAGCACCACGCAGCAGCCCGCGCTGGGTCTTTCCCAGAGCTCCCGCCTTTGAGAAGCCTGCCCCGATGCTGGCGATGGTGAACGGCCAGGTGCTCCCGGCCTTCCTGCTCTGCGGGACACTGCTGATCATCAAGATGTATGTGGTGGCTGTCATCACCGGCCAAGTGAGGCTGCGGAAGAAGGTACGTGCTGCCCTGGGGTGTGGCGTGGGGGGTGGGGGGGGTCCTCCCCGGAGCGCAGCGCGCGCGCTTCTCCCGCTGGCTGCCCAGGCGGTTGCAGGGCTAGGGGTGCGCGTGTGCGTTTGGAGACCCCGTGCCTCTCTCTCCTCGTCCTTCCGGAGAGGGCTCCTCTGAGGCTGTCGCTTGCAGCGGGGTCTCCCGACCCTCCCTGTGCTCTGTCTGAGAGAGTGCATTCACTCGCTCTCTCACTGGGCCACCCCTAAGTTTTGGGCACGATGAGACTCGGTGAGCGTCGTGAGCTCTTTCGACGCCCCCGGCCGGTCCCTGGGGTGGAGCGAGACGACACAGAGCCTCCGGGACCTGGCGGCGTGCCGGCCCAGGAGGAGATCTGATGTTTGGGTGGAGCGGGAAACCGACGGAACAGGACCCGAGAGCGCGTGGAGTGGAAATTCCCAGCTCGCGCGCCAGGTCACTCACCAACCCCCCGAAGCCGCCGGGGTGCGGGCCTCGGCCGCGCTCCCCCGGAATTGGAGACAGGAGTTTCCCCCACCAGTCCGGGTCCTCCTCGAGCCAGAACAACAAGAAAGCGGCGAAGATTTGAGCCAGGGCGAGCAGGCGGGCGGGCGGGCAGGCGCGTCGCTGTCCTGGGGAGACTCTGCTCGCAGGGGATGGCCTGAGCCGAGCGGCTGCGGGCCACGTGAGCGCCCTCCTCCTGGGGGGCACCTGTGGATGGATTATCCTCCAGGTGTTTCAGTAGAGAAACCGTTTCTGGAGACTGTGTCCTGTGCTCCCCCTTTATCCAGTTCAAAGGGAAGGGGAGGCTGGCTCTGGCATCTCTTGGGCGGGGGGGACACCGGGGAGCCAGGCTGAGCCCCCGGAGCAGGTACACGCAGGACACACACCCCATCCCCAGGTGAGACAACTCCCGAAGGCACGAGCACACTGATCACCTGGCCTTCTGCTCCCTGCCCACCCCCGCCGCCCTGCTGGGCTGCGGGATTCAGGCACCCAGCGAGGACAGACAGCTGCACTCACCCTCCCAGCCCTTCCTAGGAGTTTAATCCCCACCGCCCTGAGGGGGGAGGGGAGGAGCCGGCTCCACCTTGTTCCCCAGGTTAGGGACCTGGGATCCAGAGGAGAGATGATTTCCTAGGCCGCAGCAAAACGGGGTTTGAACCCAGATGTCCAGCCGCAGAGTCCACACCCTGCCAGGGAGCTGGCATTCTCCACAGCGAGCTAGCTGCTGGGCTCAGGAGCTCTCCTCTTAAGGAGAACTCAGGGAAGGGCGGAGACATACCTGTCTGAGTGCCCGGGGTGCCCGGTGAGTGGGGAGTGGCAGGGGGAAAGTTCCTCTCAGGCCGTTTCCAGTCTTGGGGTGCTCTTTGCCATCTACAGATTTTCCTCTCATTTCTGTTTGGGGAGGTGACAGATGCAGGCTCAAGCTCTCCCGCCCACCAGCCTGGGGACCGTGGGCAAGTCTGGGAGCTGGGTTCCTTATCGGTAAACGGGATAGTCCCAGTCGCGTGAGATTTTGGCACCTGGCACAGAGCGAATGTCCCACCGGGGTCAGTTCTCATAACGGCTGGCTTCGTAGGAGTGCACCCAGGGGCGCCGAGCCTCGCCCCAGCTAGAGGTAGTCCTGCAGCCTCTGCCGATGGTGCTCTCCATTGACAATTCATTGAGTACCCGTCTTCTGACCCCAGGGCCTTTGCACATGCAGATCCAATGCCTTGATTGCCATTGCTTGACCCTTCCCTTCATCTGGTGACTGTCGATGCATCCTTCGAGCCTCAGCTTTAAAGTCACTGCCTCTGAGAAGCCCAGCTGCCTCCTGGCTGGGCCGACTGGCATTCCAGTTCTGTCTGCAGAGATGCCCAGCCTCACAGAACGTAGACTCCAAAGGCAACTGCCCACTGAATGCGAGGACCTTTGAAGGGTGTCAAGTCCCTGGTCTGTCTCTGTGCAGGGCTATTAAAATGGACTATTCCATGACTTAAGGGCCAGCGGAGACTTTGATCGTGACTGAGGCCTGCTTCAGGCTTGGGCTGCTTTCTCCTCGGGGGTGGGGCAGAGGTAGGACAAATCCGTGCTTGGGGTCAGATGTCACAAGGGCTCAGAAGCAGCAAATTAGCCATTGGATGGGTAATTTAGAAAACCTGGTACTGGGATTCAGGTTGGCCTCCCCGGATGCCAGCAGGGCCTGATGGATCAGGAGTGGTGGGGTAGGCCTTTGATGACCTGAGTGTGACCTTAAGTCTCTGCTCTTTCATTGACAATTCATTGAGTACCCGTCTTCTGACCCCAGGGCCTTTGCACGTGCAGATCCAATGCCTTGATTTGCCATTGCTTGACCCTTCCCTTCATCTGGTTATTGTCGATTCGAGCCTCAGCTTTAAAGTCACTGCCTCTGAGAAGCCTTCTCTGATCCCCAGGCTCAGTGAGGTCTCCTGTGAACATTCTCAAGGCCAACCCTCTCAACACTCACCCCCTGGTCGTCTCTGGTCTATCAGACCGTGAGCTTCACAAGAGCAGGGACGGGAGAGGCTTTGCCTTCGTCCATTTGGGCGGCTAGAACAAAATACCATAGACTGGGCGGCCGATAAACAACAGAAATTTCTCAGTTATGTAGAACGTGAAGTCCAAGGTCAAGGCGCTGGCGGATTGTATGTATGGCGAGGGCGCACTTCTTAGGTGTAGCCATAAATGGCTGTCTTCTCACTGTGTCCTCGCATGGCTGGAGGGGCCAGGAGCCCCCTTTTTTTTTATGAGAGCATTCCTCACCGTTCATGAGGGCTCCACCCTCAGGACCCAACCCCCTCCCAAAGGCCCTGCCCCCAAAAGCCATCATGTAGAGGGGTTGAACTTGCAGGGGATGTGAACGTTCGGTCCATCACAGACTTGCTCATGGTGCGTCCCCAGCGCTTGTCACATGCATGCTAGGAGCTCACAGATGCCGGTGAATGGACACGCACGTGACAACACTGCTGCAGACTCGGGCGGCCCGGCCTTCCACCTCACGGGCAGTAATTAATTCCCAGCTGATGTATTTCAGGCTTTTGCCAACCCCGAGGATGCCCTAAGACATGGAGGCCTCCAGTACTGCCGGAGCGACCCGGACGTCGACCGCTGCCTCAGGCAAGTACCGCTGGCCCTCGGCCTGGCCACGCTCTGTCCTCCCTGGCCCTCTCTTAAGGATCCCCCGGCAGGGAGGCCGAGGTCTTCTGCCTTCCTGACCCCCTCAGACTGTTCTGATGTATTCACTGATTTCATTTCTAATGAATGCTGGAAAGGTAATACATATGCTGATGGCTCCAGGTTACAGAGTTCGAAAAAAGATAGTCAGTGAAAAGTCAGTCTCCCTCCCACCTCTGACCTCCATCTAGTTCTACTCTCCAGGGACAAAGGCTGTGCTTTCTGAACCTGCAAACATGTGCCCCCTGCCGTGTCCCTTCCACCCCCAAAGGCTCGCCCTTCACCCGCTGGTCTGGTCCCTGCGTTTTTTTCACGCAATGACAGAGATCATTTTGCATTGGTGCTCGAGCGTTTATGCCGTGACTCTGAACAGATAGATGGTCCTTAGGTTACCTGCCCACTTCCCCTCCGATGGGCTCTTAGGCCGTCCTCACTCTTTGTCTGCCATGAACAGAGCGCGTCCCCACCTCTCTCCCATTTGCCTCCGTGTGTACGTGTGCGCAAAACCGCAGGGGGGCACCGCATGGTGAGAAATATCATCCAACAGCACACACCCACACGCAGTGCTGGCATGTGTATGTGTGTGTGTGTGTGTGTGTGTGTGTGTGTGGTGTTTCTCCGGCCCTGCCTGGCTCGGCACATCCATTCCTGGACAGACGGATGGAGGCACCGCCCATAGATAACATGGTTATTGTCTTATCACAACGTTAGGTCACATTTTGGTTTTATTTCGCGTTTCTTTTATTTGGAGCAAAGTTGAATGCCTTCTCATGGTTAGTATGCCCCACCCAGTCCATCACACACAACTTTTCTTAGTATAAAAACCCGATTTGGGGTTCTGATTCTTTTCCGGTTAACATTACTTCATGAGCATTTTCCGTGTCAGTCAATACTCCCCAAAAGTGATTCTTACAAAACGGCTGTGCCAAATCCATCCGAGACTCAATGTTAATTTCGTGTCAGCAGTCTCGATGTCAGACTTTTGGGCAATTTCGACGCTGCTGTTTTACTCCAGTGGGAGGAGACTGAGGAGG
Source organism: Macroglossus sobrinus (assembly GCA_004027375.1). Classification (NCBI taxonomy): domain Eukaryota; kingdom Metazoa; phylum Chordata; class Mammalia; order Chiroptera; family Pteropodidae; genus Macroglossus; species Macroglossus sobrinus. The sequence goes on from PVKZ01006255.1 coordinate 19,050, forward strand.
TGGCCCCTGCCAAGAGGTGGGGGTTGTCAGCAGGGTTCTATGGAGAAGTGGGTAGCTGGACAGGTGACAGGTGTGAGACCCAGGACAAACCTTCCCATAGTGCTCAGCACATTCTGTGCATCACAGACAGAGATAGGCAGGACTCCGTAATAAAGAGTATTAATTAAAAGAAAGCCTTTCTTATTTTCTTATGGTTTTCTTGGCCACCGAAAATAATTATATATATACGTGTGGCTTTTAAAAATGACAGAAATGTATCATGTAGGAGGTAAAATGCTTTGCTATTTCACCTTTTCTAATATAACTCCAGTATATAGTCCTTCATATGAGGTCCAGCCCTCTAGCCATCCATCCAGCGTTTCGTGAGCACCTACTATGTGCTGGACACTCATTTGCTTGATTGAACAAAAGCCTTACCCATACACGAATCTATACTGGTGACTTCTGTCCCACCCTCACCCCTGGGTGGCTGAACTCCCTGGGCAGTGGACAAGGACATGGGTAGTTGAGAAGCAGGCTGCCATGCCTGGAGAGCCTGAGCCAGCTCTCCACAGCCACCAAGAGGCTTCTCCCAGGGTTCAGTGGTCCCGTGTAGCTAAGAGACATGCCAGCAAGAGACATCTCCACCTACCCAACATAATTTTCTTTTCTGATCACGAGGACCCACCATCTAAAGAGTTCTGATGCTCAAATGGTTGAAATTCAGTAGTTTTTTGAGCATCTCTTATCTGATACTGTTTTATATTCCTTGGCGAGTATCAGTATTTATTAGGGACTGACCAAGCCAGACCTGGGGGTCCCTGGTCCCCTGGGCTCCTCCTCCTCCTTCTGACTTCACAGAACACGGAAACTTGAGGGTACTGACCTCAGAATCACATGCTGTCATCCGCCACCAGAGAACTGGCTGCAACCTGGTTCCAGAGGGTGATGCCCGGGAAGCAAACGTCAGTTAAATATTAGTCCAGAGTCTGCAGCGCAGCCAGCATCCCCCTTCTGCACAAACAGGAAGGCCCTCGGGTCTTAGTTTCTGGACGAAAAATCTGCCTTGCAGATTAGCACATGCTAGAGCCAGCCCGGGGAGCCCGGCTCTGGGAGAAATCGGGACCCAGGTTTCAAGGAAAACGAAACCCACTTGCTTTTCACGATACCTACCCAAGTCTCCTGGCTACGTGTATCTTGGCCAAATTCTGAGTCCGTGCGTATGCAACTGCAGAGAGAGAGGGTATCTGGTCTCAAAGAAGAAAGACAAGCACTTGCCCAAGCTTTGGACTGTTTCTGACTCCTTGGAGTATGCAGACTTAATCTGAGTGCACTGCTTTGCCAGGAAATTGGGTCCCCAAATCTCAGCCCCAGAAGTCCCTTAGATAGCCAACATGTTATTTCTGGGAGAAGGTAACAGGGAGACCCAGAGAGGGAGGGACACTTGCCCGAGGCCAGGGAATTAATTAGCACTGAGGCGGAACTGCATAAGCAGCTCCTAGCCTGGCAAGCCCCTCCCACCGCTTCATAAAAGATTTTTTTATTAATTTGGCCCAGGCGTCTGAGGGCCGTCCTGAGTCTGGCAAAACCGCGAGGGTGAGATTAGCTTTCACAAGCGTGTCCAAGATCGGGCTGGTGATGGTGGTGACGAGGGTGACAAAGCGGCTGATTTGGGGTGCTCCCACTCACCAGTGGGCAGCCTTCTAAGCCCAGGAGGGCTGTGCTCCTAAACGCTTTCCCTCTGTGTGAAGGAGATTCTTTCTACTCTTGGTTTGTACCTGCCTTTAAAACTGAGCAGCCTTTTACGTTGTGTTGAACTTGAACTCAAGGAAATCCCCAATGTGGGTGGAGAGCAGAGCCAAGGGAAGAGGAGAGAGAGGTCCGTTTTGTCCCTGCCCAGGATAACTAGGGCCCCTTCTCCCCTTCCCATACCCCGATACTGTAAATAAAATGCAGCTGGTGTTGTAATGTCTGCTGTGGGGGAGGGGGCGGCGCCCCCCCCCCCCCCCCCCCCCCCCGCTGCAGGAGCCCATGCAAGTTCGGTCTCGCGGGAATTGGCTTTGCGTGCCTTTCACCTTTAAAAAGCGGCGGTTCCGGGAAGGACATGCTTTGCCCAAGCAGCTCCCTGCTATGTGACTCCATCCGCGTCTCTCAGTTCAGATCCTGGGGCGGGGAGGGCGTTTTCATGCATCAGCCCTCATCTCCCCATGTCTCCCCGTCCCCCACTGTGGTTGGAGACGCACCAGAAGGGGGGAGGGAAGGGCCAGGCCCCCCCCCCCCCCCCCCCCCCCCTCATCCCAGGGGCTGAAGGTCAGAGCTCTGGGGCTTTTCTGAGCTCCCAGCCGCCTCTCCTCACGCACTGGTGGCCTCTGGGTCTTCTAGCTCCAATGGCTGGGACCGGGAGACGGCCTCAGCTACCACTGCGTGGTTTCCCGCAAGGACCGCCCCCTGCCTCTCGGCCCCTCCTGGCACGTCTCGCCCCCTCACCTCCTCTCCTTCCCACCCCCTGTTTCCCCAACTTCTCTTCCTCACCTGCTCTTTGGGGTTTGGCCAACGATTCTCTTAACTGCTTTCTAAAAAAAAAAAAAAAAAAAAAAAAATCACTCTTAAAATATAAATATACACTTTAAGGAAAAGTTTCCAAATGAATGGGTTTCATCTGGATGATATCGTTATGCTTTTCCTGAAGCTTTTGGGTAAAACTATAAACTATGACAAAAATGATATACTTTTATTCTAAAAGTGTCAGGAAAGGCACAACTAGCCTAGGAAACCCATCCATTCATTCGGAGACCTTTCCTTAAAGTATGCAGATCCTAGAGCCAATTAAGCCTCAGACATTGTGGGTGGCAAAACAATGACAAAAGGGACACGGTCCTTCAGGCACTTCAGGCCAAGGCAGGGCTCTTTGGACAAAATAATAATGCTGGAACAAGCAAAGACAGCGAGAAGACCAAATATGAGATGGTCTCCTAGGAGAAGCCACAGGCTGGGTGTCCAGGAGCTGTTGAGGACAGAGTATTGTGGACGTGACTCATGCATAGGGTCACCAGGCATCTGAGCCGACTCAACGGCACAGGACACAACAGGACAAAAATACTCAACCAAGTGGCATCATCTCGCGAGCCACCGTGGTAGGCAGCCACATTCTGGGACACACCACACTGACTTAATCTAAAATAGGCTTTCCAAAGGCCATTCCCACAGGATGGAGCAACTTCAGAGATGCATTAGCCGCCTCCTCCCTGTCACTCACAAGTAAGGGGAGGGCCCTGCTTGACGGGGGGTAATTGGAGCGGCCCCAGTCCTCTCCACCCACCCTTTCCCTGTCGCCAAGATCCGGCCAGGACCTGCTTCTCTCTGGCCTGGGAGAGAAGCGGTCTTTCCCCCAGCTGGAAGCTTGCTTTCCCTGTGTCTGGGGCCCAAGTTTGAGATTTGGGAGAAAAAGAGAAGGAAGGCTCATATGGGCTTTAGGATATAGGGACAAGAGACACAGTTGCCAGGTCCTGAGTTTGACCCAAAAAAGGTCCAGGTTCTGCTGGGTTTACGGGAGCTTTTGTACACTCCGGCCAAATTCCAGGCTCTCTCCTGCTTCTCGGGCCCCTCGCCCCGTTCTTATCCTGCCTCACTCCCTCCTTTGCTCCATGCTCCACCCTTGCAGTTCACCTTTCTATGCCTTGAATACACTATGCTCATTCCCACCTCAGGGCCTTTGCACGTGCCAGACTCTCCATGGAAAGTTCTTCCTCGGCACTGGCAGCCCCTCCTCATTCAGGCTTCAGTGCAAACTTCTCCTTCCCCCGCTCATTTCCACCTCAGGACCTTTGCATGTGCCAGACTCTCCATGGAAAGTTCTTCCTCGGCACTGGCAGCCCCTCATCATTCAGGCTTCAGTGCAAACGTCTCCTTCCCCAACCACACCCACCCTGCAGAGGCTCCCGCAGCATTGAGTTGCTCTGGGCCCCCTCCCTGCCCAGCCCAATTCCTTTCTGTCAGGCCACATACCATAGCTCTTGCCTAAGGCTCTCCTTGCAATGGGAGGGAAGAGGAGAGGGCTCTGTAGTAGATTATGGAAGGGGATGCTGGGCTGGGCCGGGCCCATTGGCCCGGCATTGGTGACACCCATTCCAGCTGGAAGGCCTGGAGAAAGGGCTCTGGTTCCAGTAGAGGCCCTGAGCCTCACACATGTGGCCTGTCCTTGGGGGAGGTCATGGCCCGGGCACTGGGTTCCGGTTTGTGTGAGCATCCAACATGCTGTCTATGGCTTCAGTCACATGCTCAGTCTTTAATTTATGGGACTCGACTCCCCCCGTACCACCACCCCCCAAAGAAAGCCGCCCATTAGCAGGAGTCATGGAAAATGTGACCGGACTCTTAGTCAAAGTGGGCAAGTTTTCTTTCTTGGTCACTTATTTATGGCAGCGCTACTCACAGGCCTCCCCGCCCCCTGCCACACAGACTCACATACTTGATCATTTTAAACAAACAAAAGGAGAAGCAGGATAGCACGGATGGAACGGAAAGCTTCGCCGGGGTCGGGCGGCTGGTTGGCCCCAGTGAGTGGAAGCTGTTTTTGTTGTCATCCATGGGGCAGAATGAGAGGCAGGCGTGGATTTCAGATGCAGGCTCCAGGCTCTAGCTCATCCCGTCCACCACGGCCCAGGGATCAGCATTTAGAAGGACAGCAGCCTTGATAAAGAACGTGGACTTGAGTCAGACCTAGCTACTCCCAGCTCTCACTCAACCCCTCGGAACCCCACTTTTTCCACCTGGGGTCTAAGGCCAGAGGTGAAGACTGGGGAGACTGGTAGGGATTGGGTCCTGGTGAGCCTTATGGCTTGGTAAGGAACCCCCAATCAGCAACCCATGCCTCCTAGCCTGTTAGTGGGGCTTCGCTTGCACAGCCGCTGGCAGGTGCCACCTTGGAGTCACTGTCCTTCCCACCTCGAGGTGCCTCTTATTCTGGCCATGAGTGGATTTGAGCCTGGCACCTCTGAGATCCTCTCCAGGGGTGCAGGGCCTTTCAGGGCTGACCGAGGGCCCCAGCTCCCATGACATTCTCAGAGCTGACATGCGGCTGACTGCACGTCCTTGCCTTCCCAGAGCCCACCGGAATGACATGGAGACCATCTACCCCTTCCTGTTCCTGGGCCTCGTCTACTCCTTCCTGGGGCCCAACACCTTCGTGGCCTGGATGCATTTCCTGCTCTTCTTCTTGGGCCGCATGGTGCACACCGTGGCCTACCTGGGGAAGCTCCGCGCGCCCACCCGCTCCCTGGCCTACATCGTGGCCCAGCTGCCCTGTGTCTCCATGGCCCTGCAGATCGTCTGGGAAGCGGCCCACCACCTGTGACCAGCAGCCGATGGCTTCTCCGCTGCCAGAACACTGGCCACGAGCCACCAGGCCATCCGTGGAGGACTGGGCATCCCGTCCAGATTGGGATAGGCCCCGGGGCCTGGTCTCCCGGCAACCTGCTAAGCCAGGGGCTCCTGGCCCAAACCGCCTGAGTGTGTGTGTGTGTGTGTGTGTGTGTGTGTGTGTGTGTGTGTACGTACATACATGTGCACACACGTGTGCATGAGTGCCCTTTGGACTCCTGGATGCAGTGGCCAGTTGGAACCACTTAGAGATGGGTTGTCAAGACTGAGAGATGACCCGTCCACTCAGCAGCACTGAAAACACCGCTCCCTCCTCCTACGAACCGGAAGACGGAGGGGAGACCCAGTTCAGGTTCACAAAACTAATGACATCTGGATCCAGAGTTGTAATAAACACAGACTTCTCAGACCCAGAGGTTCTGGTCTGGCCAGTCTAGAGGGGGTCGGGGCACCAGCCTCTGTAAAAGGCTCCCCTGTGGGTCCCAGCCACAGCCAGGCCTTGGGAGGGCCACTGCCCATTCTCTTTAGAGGACCAGGACCAGGTGGGGTGGGATTGTGTGGTTTCTCTCACAGCGGGAGTTTGATGAGGTGACAGTGGGCTACACAGCTTTGTGCCCCGTGGACACCCTGTGTCTCCCACATCCCTGTGTCCCCCACATCCCTCTGCTGGGTTCTCCTCTCCTGGGCGCGGGTGGCAGTGGCCCACGGTGGGGTCGGCCTCATCTTCCTGAGGCTTCAGCCGCTCCCGAGAGCTGCTCGTCAGCAATGATGAGCTTCAAATGACCACATTCCTGGCTCCTTCCGTTTCTGCAAGGTTTGGAAATTTGCAAAAAGTGCATCCCCGTGGGGAATCGCGTGTCTCTCCTGGACTCTCGTCCTAGGACACGTGTGGCTGTAATTACTCAGCAGCATGTCTGACCAGCATGGCCCACGGCCTGGAAGACAGACTCCTGGCTGGAGTCGGCCACTGCCTGAGCTGCCCCAGGCTCCAGCCTGCCGGACACTTTTGTGCATGAAAATATGCTGCCCAACTGACAGCATATGGTCTCTGGCAAACACACACGCACCCTGCCTGGGACACTGTCACACAGCCAGCAAGCAGCCTGCTCTGAGACACCCACCTGCCTCCTGCAGGTAAGGTGGTGGCCTCACTGCTTCAGTTTTACAGATGAGGGCAGTGCGGCCCTAGGAGGCCAACCCCTGCCCCTCCTCACACACCCATCAGCATCCACGCTCCTGCCTCACTTTCCCTAAACGCCCTCCTAGCACTGTCCTTTTTCTCCGGATTTGGATGCCTCCCCCAGCACCTGGGCATGCCTGTCGCCCACCACGCTGCGGCCTCTGAACTTGTGCTCCCGCAGACTGAGGGAATGGGGGGGCCTCACCTGAAGCTCGGGACCCCAGGCCTTGCTAGAAATCCAGCTTAGCCCTTGCACGGTCAGCTGCGCCGGCGTGGGGGTGGGCAGCACTGCCCCCTGGTGGTGATGCGAGCCTCCCTGGGCTGCACACCTAGAGTTGAGAGCATTGGCTGGCTGGGGTACTTAGAACTTCTTTCCACTTAAACCTTAACCACGGTCCCAGGAGGGAGGGGAGGTAGAGGAGGGACGTCAGGCTCGGAGAGGAGAGGCGACGTGCCCGATGTCCCTGATTCGGAAGGCGGTGAGGCTGGAGGAGCAGAAGCAGCGGCGGTTTATATTTTAGTATCTCCCTGCTGGGCAGAGGGGCTGAGGGTAACGTGCCGGGCTCAGACCCAGGGCTGGAGGGCAGCTGACAACACCCGCGGTGGAAACCTGACAACACCCGGATGAAGGGGGCGGAGCCCCAGGGATGCTGAGCGCCTCGCGCACCGCGCCCCTTGATTCAGTCTCAGGTGTGGTACCTCCTGGGACGCTGTGCCGAGCCCCGCGGCAGCCACAGTTGGGAAACAGCAGCGCGACAGACTGTGACAACTCCAAGTGCTCAGCGCCCTCATGAGGGGGGGCCGGGGCAGTGGGAGTATAGGGGGGGCCCTCCGACCCCTGCTGGGGAGGGGCTTGCCAGGGGAGGCAGCAACTCGCCTGAGATGCAGGTCCATCAGACTGGTTAGGGGGGTGTCCCAGCTGAGGAAATTGAGGTGCAAAGAACAGAACTCTGCCCCTGGGGTCTTGCAGCTGAGAAGTGTAGGAGAGGGGAGGGGAAGAGAGGGGAGAGGCAGGGAGGGGTGAGGAGGGAAGGTGGGGGTGAGAATGAGACTAAAGGGGTCAGCAGCGGAGCTCATTCCACACTTTAGGCCTCTGGGAGTTTGGGGCCGGGGTGAAAGGTCGAGCAGGAACGTGGGGTGGTGATTCGGGTCTGTGTCCTCAGGAAGTCTGAGACCGTGGTGAGGACAGCAGTGAGGCGGAGTCAACAGCCGGAAGTGGACGCGGTGGGCTGTGCGGTGGCCCTTGCTCCCTGGGTAGCGTGGACAGTGCCCTGGCTGCCCGCCTGGGGGCTGGAGGGCCTCAGAGGAGAGGCAGGTGCGGGCCAAGGGCAAGGAGGGCCCGGCCTAGGGTGCTTCAAGGGGCAACTGGCATGAGCCGAGTGACTTCCAGGGAAGGCATCCCTGGGGCCTGTCTGCCCCGCCTCCCACCACATCTGGGGCAGACCCAGCCCTCCGGGATGGGGAAGGGCTGGGAGCAGCCACCCGGTGGCAGCAGCTGCCCCTGTGCTGGACACCAGGCCCAGGAGAGCCGGTATCTGTCTCGTGGGCAGCTACCGAGCAAGCTCAGCAGGTGAGATGACACAGGTGGGGAGCTTGAGGTCACATCTGCTGACCTGGCCAGAGGCGGCCACACTCTGTCACCCTTCAAGACCATCCTTTTGGGCATGGGGTGGAAGTGACCTTGGGCACCGGTGAGTTCTGGCCTCATTTCTTCATCTGCAGTACCCACACTTGACCCAGACTGGGGCCAGCTCTCTGGGGCTGCCTTCTCCCTCCTGGGCTGGTGTTGAGGGTGGCCTCAAGTCGGGGGCAGTAAGGGGAAACAGGGTGCTGGCGGCAGGCAAGGACTTTTGGGCCAAGCCTGGGCCGGGGAAGCTGGAGATGTCCCTGGTGCGGCCATCTTCTCCTGGGCTCTGAGTAAGCAGGAGAGGCCAGAGCTGGGCTGGGGTGTCACACAGACCCCAGGGTCAGGGTGCTAGACTATGAGTTTGGGGGCCTTTTTCTTGAAACATTGCCAGTTTGGTCTAACGTTATAGAACTGTTCACAGCCATCCCAATACACACACCTAAGAAGGAAGCCCCACAGGTGATGTGTCCCGCCCACCTGGGTCCCCCCAGTCTCCCAGGGGCTCCCTCCTCTAATGGATTTCTTGGCTTGAGACTTCCAGGAGTTTTCTTCATGTGTGAAGGACTTAAAGGAACAGGCAAAAGTGAGAAGACAAAGTGAGAAGGACCTGGTTTCCACAGTCCTGGAGGTAGAGACAGACTTGGGGACCCCTTGGGGATGTAGAGCCCATCTCCCCCTGTGGCCTCTGCGTGTGTGTGTGTGTGTCCTTGGGAGGCCACTGTCCTTGGAAATGGGTTTCCAGGCTGGCCTGGACAATCACAGAGGAGGGGGTGTCTGTCAGGGCTGGTGGGAATCCAGGCAGGCTTCCCAGGAGAGGCGTTATTTATTTACATTTGAACCTGAAAGGTAGACGGAATTTTCAAAATTTAATTCCATGCTCTCACAAGCCACGGCCAGTGTCAAAGGTTTAGACACTACAGAAAAGCTCGGTGAAGAAAACCAAAACCTCCCGTACACTCACCGCTCAGGGGCTGTCCTGAGTCACACTCCAGTACTCAGGGACACTCGTGTGTGACATCAGATAGAGGCCATGTTCTCGGGAGGCCGGCCACACCTCACGCTGTCATCTTCACCAACGTCAGTGTAGGTCTCTCCCTCCAGAATGTGTGCTCCTGGGGGACAGGGATGTTCCCTGTGTGTGCCGTGCTGTGCCCGTGTCCCCAGGTCTCGGAAGAGCTCTTGGCTCACAGGGCATGTCTATTAGCTGAATGGATGAGATGTGCACACCTGTGTGTGTGTGTGTGTGTATAGTATAGAAAGATAGGGATTCAGAATAGTTTGAATTCAGGACGGAAAATATTGACAGTTTCTTGGCACCGGGGAGACCTCAGTATGTCACAGACGTGGGTGGCATCTGTGCTCAGGGGCTCAGTCTTGCAGGGACGCCTTGGCCTAGCCTTTTGTCATCGGTCGAGACTGTCCTTAATAATGCATCCACGCTTCCTTCCGCTCAGGGCTTTCGATGGTCAAGGTCATGAATTTTAACGGCTCTCAGGCATGTCCTCATTCCAGATGCCCTCATCGTTTATTTACTCTGCCCTTATTGTCGGGTAATTCATTTTCCGGGCTCCATCAGCATAAGCAATGCTTTCTCGGGCCTCTTGGTACATAAATCTCCGTGCACATTCTTTTAAGGTACGTTTCTAGAAGTAAAATCACTGGGCCAAAAGGCATGCCTGTTTTAAAGGCTCGTGGTATATATCATCCTCCAAAAAAAAAAAAAAAAAAGGTTCCAATTTGGATAGGATTTTGAAGAGTGTTGCCAATTTTTAGGACCCAAGGAGGGAAATTTACAAGAGTATATGTCAGGAAGAGAGACCACCCACAATCCCAAGTTCCTGAAAAAAATCGCTGTTCACGATTATGGTTTATGAGTCCCCAGACTTCTTCATAATGGGTAGCAAATATATATGCGTATTCCATATCGTGTGCATAATATATTTATACATTGCACATGAAATATATTGTATTTGTGTTATCCTGTATTATAGATATGTATACATTTATAGTATCTATACTATAGTTTCTTCACCGCTGCTCATCTTGCCACGTGGCCACCAACGAGACAGAGGTCCCTCCTGGCATCTGCGTCTGCCGAGACGTTGTGTAGCTTCACTCCTTAATGTTCAAATTACGAAAATAATAGGGCTTTTCTTTCCATTTTCCAAGTATAAAATTATAACATTGAATTGTTCTTTTTTGAACGGCAGATCTCAGACATGCTGAGGCATCTGCTAGAATTTAACTTTTTTTTTTTTTTTTTAAGTTGACGCTGTAGCGTAACCCTGGCTGCAGTGGATTTGCACCGGCAGAGGGGGCTGGGTGGGGAGGATGTTGCTGGTGGGAGACAGTGCAAGGAGGGAGCATGATGGGGGAGAGGATTGTCTGGAGAATCTGGGGTTGGGGGACAAGAGGGTTTGAGGCTGGACAGGGAGGGCAGGGCTAGATTTTGGAGCCTCAAACACCTGGTCTAGGTGATGAACCTTTGTGGGGGAGGCCCTGGGAAGCTATCAGAGGCTTTAGGTAGGGGAGGGACATGATCACGGCTGTGTTTTAGGGCAGTTCATCTGTCAGCTTGTGCAGACGGCCTGGAAGAAGTTATGACAGGAGGCCGTTACCGCAGCCTGGCAGGTCGCTGGAGCAGAGGCTTCTTTCTGCCTCCACCCTAGTGGGTCTGGGGGTTGGTGCTTTGGGTCTACTGTGGGCAGAGCGAGGCCAAACTCAAGGTGGATGGCCAAGCTCCGCCGATTAGTTTAACATGCCGTGCAAAGAGTCGCCACGAATGTAGCAGCTTAAAACAACATCAGTAATGATCTTATAAATTTCTGTAAGGTCAGGAGTCTGGGGGTGGCTTCACTGGGTCCTCTGCTCAGGGTCTTGCAAGGCTACAGTCAGAGGGGTCCTCCAGGATGAGGTCTCGTCCTCTTCCACGCTCATTGCAGACTGTAGGCAGAACTCAGTTCCTTGCAGTTGTTAAGACTGAGACCCTCAGCCGCCCGGGGCTACCCCACTCCACGGGCAGTTTACAGCATGGCTATTTCTTCAAGGCCGGCGGGAAAGCAGCTCTGTGCTTCGAATCACAAGGAGACAGGGACCCTCTTTTTAGAGGGCTCACCTGCTTAGGCCAGGCCCACCCAAGACCGTCTCCCTGTCGATTAAGTCGAAGCCAGTTGATTAGGGATTTTATTGACATCTCTCAATCTCTTCATCTTTGCCAGATTCTATTGTTTAGGAGCAAGTCACAGGCAGGGGTTCCGGCCACCCTCAAGGAGACGGGAGTACACAAATGTGTGGCTACCCGGGGTGGGAGTCGTGGGGCCATCTTAGAAATATGCCTCCACCCCACCCCTCAGGTCTTCCGATTTCCAGGTGCCCGCTCCTGACCCCTCATATCTCAAGTTCAATCCATCTCCACCTCCCAGACGTGAACCAAGAGTTAAGAAACTCTGAAACCCACTCTCTCTTTCACTTGCAATACGAAAGGGGGTCATGGATGACCACGAAGCTTCCGGACCGGGACCGATGGTGGAATACGAGGCATTGCAGTGGAGAGCTCGGAGTGGGGACCGTCCCTTACCTACAGGGATCGCAAAGACACCTCTGGCTGTGACCGAGGCACCAAGTGGGACAGAAAAGGGAAGAAAGCACATTTTAAAATCTTCAAAGAGCTCCTTACGTCGTTGCGATTATTCCATTGGCCTGCTTCTTCTTCTTTTTTTTTTTTTTACCAGCTTATTAACCACGTCACAGAAAATGTGGAGACAAGTGGACCGTGAGCCACCGTGAAATTTAAACGACGTCCGTTTTCGTTTGTCTTCCCCGATCTTTCACATCGCGTGAATGAGATGCGTGATTTAAACGTCTGGGCACACAGTGGCCTCCCTCACCCCCATCCCCACCCCCACCCCAATTTTGGATTATTTCTCGAAGGGGGACTTAGAGATGGAATGACTGGGCCAGGGCATGCACGCATGGTCATGGCCGCTGGCACATTTTCCGGAAGGCCTGTGTTGATTTCCCCCCCCCCGCTGCGCCCCCTGCTGGTGATTAGGGGATTTGCTTGTTTCTTTGTCTTTTCCTGGGAAGGCTGGGTCGGGAGCCTGCCTGCTGGCAGCCTTGGGTGGGGAGAGGCGGGTGTTTTCCCAACTCTGTGCCCAACAGTGTCCCCACAGCGCCCTCCAGGGGCTGGCGGCCGAGGCCTGGGGACTGGAGGCACACCATTTTTGCTTAGTTCCCCATCTCGTTCTTACAAGGAATATGGGCACGGAAGGGACAAGGGGAAAGCTAGGACAGGGAGTATTTTGACCCCTTCAGACTCCACTCCATTCTCCAACAACCCTGCGAGGTGGCTTCTATTATTGCCCCCATGTATGGAGGGGGACACTGATGCCCAGAGAAGTGCTTTGCCCAGGGGAAAATTCTGGACTTTATTTCTTTGGGGTTTCTCTCTCTCTCTCTCTCTCTCTCTCTCTCTCTCTCTCTCTCTCTCTCTCTCTCCCCCTCCCCCTCTCCAGTTCATCCAGTTCAGTTCCTGTATTTCCAGCAGAAAATAGAAGCCGATAGAACGTGACGCCCTCTCTCAGACTCACGAACAGGCCTAAGGGAGGCAGAGACGATTCTCAGCCCGGGATGGGGCCTCGGGTACCCTTCTCCTCATGGAAAATTATATCCCGGGCCGGGCGCCCAGAGCGCTCTCACACACACACAGCCCTGCAATTAGGGTTACGACGATGCGACTGCAGTGTTGGAATATATTTTCTTTCACAGGGAGGGCCGCTGCGCCCC
>PVKZ01006256.1:0-37920 GCA_004027375.1 Macroglossus sobrinus
CAGAGGGAGAGAGGAGAGGGGGGAGGGGGGAGGGGGAGGGGGAGGGCCATCCTGAAGCTGCGGGGACATGTCTGCACCCGGCCCCTTTGTGCCCTGGCGCGCGCCCATCTGCTGGGGTGTCCAGCTGTGCGACACTTCCGCCACCCGACACACATTCACCATATGAGCATGGGTGCCCGCATGAGCAGGGGTGGGCGCGGGCCGACGACCTACGGGAACCCTGGTCTGCTCTTCTGGGTTCAGTTCTGCTGTTTCCGTGACAGCGACAAAGAACGGAGGCTGTCCATCCAACCCGAGCTTTGTGAAACAACTGGTCCACACACCCATGTCACAGGATTTCTCCTCCCCCCGCCCCCACGACTGACAAGGTGACCGGTGTAAGAAAGATCTGCACATTCATGAACAGTTGTGCTAATGATCAGAACTGCGGTAACTGAGTCTGTGACAGCTGGCCCGCGCTCCCCGCCGTCGGCCTGAGAGCCCACCACTCCCGGCTGGAAGTGACAGGCCTTCTTTCCATTGCTGCCCTCCCTGACAGTCCAAACTGGGGCAGCTTGTGTGTGGGCGTTTCCCATGACTGGCACCCTCTGAGGGTTCCTATTTACTTTTGCCAATAAAGAGACATCGTGCCAAAGATATCTGAAATGGCCATGGCCTTCGCGGTGCCCTAACTGAAGCCTCCTTTATCTTGAAAAAATTCAGGCGTGCAGTGCCTTAGCTACTGTGCTGAGCTTGGGACTCGGCGTCCACGGGAGAAAGCAGGGGACTCAGGATGTGGCAGTGGCAGTGTTTCTAAGTCTCTCCCAACTCACTCATGGTGGCCTGTGGCCTTCAGGATCTGTGTGGGGACGGCCAACAGCCAGGACCTGCGTGTCACCAGCAGCTGCAGGAGGAGATGGAGGAGGGTGAGGGAAAGAAGAAAGAGGACATGAGCTAAAATACGAGGCCACTTCTAACCCCTTTGTAGAGGCGAGAGAAGAGGAGGCTCTAGGGCTGGGAGGTCGAGAAGGAGCCTGCCCAGCCCCCTTCTGGAAGGGCAGGGAGAGCAAAGAATTTACCAAAGTCATTATCAAAACAATGAGAGCAAGGAAGTAACAACAAAGTCCCTACTGATAATGAACACATGCTAAGTGAGACACGCCCCAAAGGGATGAAGCTGTAGTTACTGTTTCAAAACAAGATAAAATAGGTTTTCAATGATAGGAGACATTAAAAAAAATAACAGAATTAGAAACAATTCAAAAACAAAGTATAATACGACCCACCAAAAAATTTAAAAGGAATAAAAAAAAATAACAGAAACAAAACCTAAATTGGAAGGAACACAAGAAAGACTAGTTCTAACAGATAACAGTTTAATAGAAATACAAGATAAAAAGGAAAAAAATTTAAATGTCAAAAATTAACAAAGCGATAAAAAGGATTTTAGAAAAAGTGGCAGATGAAGAGAGGCAACACAGACTCAACATATATAAATTCAAAAAGTAAAACCCAGGGTAACAGAATAGAACATGCACTAAAATATCATATAGTTCAAGAAACCTCCTTTAAAAAAAGGTGACTCCAAACTACAGATTGAAAGGCAAAATCATTTTCCTTGAACATTTAAACCTCGAGGACCAACACGGGGCCATATTTTCATAACATGACAGAGTGTAACCTAAAAACTAAATAAAATCTAGGCAGAATTGCCAGCTCACTCGTAAGCTGTCATCACCCTTGTGGACAAGAACGCTTTTAACACCAAGAAGAAATGGAGCAACTCAAGGGAAAAGACGACAGCCGAGGATTTCACACCCGGTGATAACACCTCTCCCAAACTAAGTGTCCAGCAAACTGCGAAGGCACAGCCAACAACGCGGAGAGGACCCGGGTCACGGCCAAGGACTCCGCTGAGAGAGGGCTCAGGTGACCAGATGTCTGGAGCGGGATGAGGGGTGCGGATGACGTGGCCATCCACCTGTCAGACTCGGAGTAAGTGAAGATTGTGAGAAAGACAGGATAGTGAACAATGGCCGCATGCTTTGGCAGTACAGACACTGTAGGGAAAAAACATGAGGGTGAGGAGAATGGAGAAAGCGTACGGAAACTAGAATAAGCCTGCTGGTTGCCACGTGGCTGTTACATAAAGGGACATGACTCCAGGTCCGATGCTGCAGGGGGTGGGAACAAAGGAATTCACTACTCCTAAAGCATTTTTCTTAAAGAGAGAGCCATAAATACACACACGCACGCAAGCGTGCGCGCACGCACACACACACACACCTAGGTAACGAACAGGGTGGCCCTGATGGTTCACAACCGTCGCCTATAAGAGATGGGAGGCCCAGGGTTGTGACGCCTGCTGTCAGAGAGTCGGGGTTAGTGACTGTTTCTCTTCTGGAAGACGAGGCATCCAGAGATGGGCTCCCAGGAACGGGGTTGACAAAGAGATGCTCTGTATGTAGCAAGTCTCATAAAGATGGTATCAGGGAAAAGAGAAGGCGAACAGATATTTCAGAAGTGGGTGTGAACATAAAACTCAGTAAGAGGTCAAACAGAAAACGAGGAGATAAAACGGAAGAAGGGTGAGGCATTTTTAAAGGTGGTTACTCTCCCCTCTCTCTACCAGGCTCCCTGCAACTTCTCCAACGGCTACGTAGGTAGAACGTCTTCTTGTTTTTTATATTTTTCTACAGTTTTCTATAGTTTTAAATTCAGGTAGAAAGAAGGCAGGGCATTGTTTACTTATGAGACATGAGAACAGAAATATTAAAATTTTATTTCTCTCCTTTGGAACTTTAACCTCCTGTTAATAGCAAATATGAATAAATATGAATTGAAGAACGATATAAAGAAGATTCTTAATGTTTTGGTGATTTTTTTAGAGCAGCTCTTAGGACTTATGAATTTTATAAATTATTAGTGTTGTTTAATAGCTTTATGCGAGCACAAAATAGAAGCTTAATAAAAATCTGATGACAAACTCTGCTCTCAGGATTTCTTTTCCACGATGTTGTAACTGGTATTTCATCCATGTGTCTATTCATCACTAAGCACAAATTTCTGTGTACACGGTGTGTACAAAACAGCTCGATCGTACTCTGTGGTTGGTTTATATGTTTATATTTCTATATGCCAATGTCTGTCTTATTTCAAAGTTTATTCACGTGATTGGCTTGGTACAATAAATGCAATAAAAACCAGACTGGAAGTAACCATTTAAAGAAGGAAAACTGCTCTCCTAGCTACAAGTCATTTTCTAGTTGATAAAAATTTTGAATATATTTTAGAATTGAACGTATTTTGTGATTTTAGTTTTATGTTAGTCAAATCACTTGAAATGATAAGAAATGTATATTGGCCTGGTCCTACTGACTTGATTTATGATATTAATCCAGATTTAGGATATTAATCCAGATTAATTCCAGATATTAAATTTAAGAGAAGAGAGACGAACCTAAAGAAGTTGGAAATTAGTTCATATTACCCAGTGTAAAGATCTAGAATTTCACAATAACATGCAATTCTAATATATTTGAACTACTAAAATTTACATCTGTGAAAGTCCAAGTGAACAGTTAAGGTAGAGGCTCGGTGGAAATCAATCAAACTCTGATTGATCTCGCTTTCCTGTCTCTAAATGAAAGATGGAAATGCTACGATTTCATCATTTTCCTACGTTTGTCATTTCATTAAAACAAAATCACTCGATCCTTTAAGGAGCGTGCTTTAGCTAAACCCCATATTCATCTCGAAAATCATTAATTAATGGGAATCCAAGCAAAAAAAATTTTTAACGGATTCTACAAATCTGTTATCATTACAAAATACTTCCGGGGCCATCAGAGGCCTGGCATCAATTTTCTCAATGAAGCCGCTGAATCTGGTGAAGGAACTGAAGATCTGGGCTCTGACATTGACTTCGTCCATACTTATTTCTTCTGGACGCCATTAAAACAAAAAAACATGTGTTTTTTCCAGACTCCCAGGAGTAGCTTTTTTCTCAATGCTCCTCCTCCTATACCTGATGCCCCAACCACTGTGCCACTTAAGTCTCGCCTCTTAAACAACAAAAAGAAAGGACATCAGGGAGAAGTCGAAGAACCCTGTCACACTGTCTCACTTGCAAGAAACAGGCAATAGAAGTTAGGAGAGATCTACAGAGAGTCTGGACACAACGCCCTTGGGAAGCCATGCTCACGGCAGACAGGACTGCAGACTGTGTGCTGGGGACAACCCAGTCTTGTCCCCAGACCCTCCCAGATTACTACCTGCCAACACGAGGCAATATCTGTCTTTTATGCCTTACTTATTTAATAAGAGGGGAACAAGGGAAACCGGAGGAAAAGAAAAGAAACAGAGCACTGTAGAGGTTACACCTTCCACCTCTGCTGCCAATTCCACCAACCAAGTGTTTATGGAAACTTGCCGACTTAGATAAAAATGATACTGTAATTGTTAATCACTCAAATACATCAGAGGTAACATTCTTTTAAAACAGTACTACATGGATTTTCTATAGTGGAATACGGCTGACTTAACTTTTCATGTGAAGTGTGTACGTCTAGAAAATGTGCCGTTGTAATTCTTAATAATTAAGATATTATTCAGAGTGTTGACATATTGTATGATGTGCGGCTGATGATGTGGGATTTTCTTTATCTGTTTAGAATCTGAGTTCAGGAAAGCTAATACTGCAGTGTGTTTCTTGTAACATAAAAGATAACAAAATAATTCATCTCTAAAAAGGCTTTTATTAATAGATGTTACCTAATATCTAAAAATATTTTAAACAGCATAGCTTATTGTGATGATTTGAAGTAAAGAGGTTATTAATGAAATGCTTATTAAATAATATTTGAGTGAGTTTTTTCCAAAATATCATAAAATTACAAGAAAGATGCTACTGGATGGCATATATTATAAAATTTAACAGAGATAAGGACAAATGATGGAAAAATAACCCACGTCATGTTATCACTGCACATAACTTTTCATGAAGTATGCTGCTATTACATTATTTTGGTTTTGATCCAAAGTCAAAGTTTGATCAAGTAAGAAAAAACGTTAATTTTAAAGCAATTCTATGGAATAAGTCAATTCCATAGTTAAATTTTTTTAATCCAAAGAATATTTTTTTAATTTTTATATATAATTGTTGAAATGTGAATAATTTAAATAGATTATCTTCATTGTAATATATGTTCACATGGTGTGAAACGCTAGATGTGGTGGGTTTGGATCCGATGCAGCATTCAAACACTCTTGTTTGCACGCCCGTGTTGTTTCTTCCAGAGTTTGACAGACACCTCCTAAAAATCGGAGTTCCTTCACCACCTGACATGCGATCGCTCTCAGACAGACCTCAGAAGTGTGGCGTGTTCACACTCATCTGTGGGCAGCCTCGGGAAGGCAAGACCATCGCACTAAGAGGATAATTGACCCCTGAGATTGGCACGAGTCCAGGTAATAGCTACTATTAAATCCTTAATCCTCGCTCTTACTGTAATTCAAGCACTCTTTATATGTCACAGTGAAAATGCTATGCCATCTGCAACGACAGAAATACTTCTACATCCTGTGGTTACAGTGCTTACTTGTGGGCCACGGGTACCAAAGAAAAGTAGCTTTAACTCACTAAGTTTTCACCTAAAGCCACACTGTCTATAAGAAATTGAATGTGAGACACCAGTGCAAACTACACATGTAACTGAAAGTTTTCTCACAGCCAAATGAAGAAGTAAAAAGAAAACAAGTAAAACTAGTATCGTTTGGTTTTATTTAACTCAATACGCCCACAATGTTACCGTTTCAACGTGTAAACGATACAGAAATCACTGTTTTGCATTCCTTCTTTCCTACAAACCCCTCACAGCTGGGTGTGCATTTTACAATTCGGACTACGCACATCCACCCAGGGCAGTCATGTGTGCCTGTGCCTATGCGTCACATGTGAACGCTGCCTGCTGTGTTTGAAGTATGGGTCGAGAGGTCCAAACGGACCCTAAAAGCTTGGGTTCATGAAACGCACATTTACCGAGCATCTCTGTACACCTAGCACGGTGCTGTGTATTCGAAAGTGTCCACAGGTAAGTAAGAGGATGCGCCTACACTCAGGTGCTTACGTCAGGGGAACAGATGAGTAGGTTCATGACTGGAGAATGAGAACCAAGCTGTTCCAGTCCTTCCTCCTGCAAAGTCGGCCTGCTGCAGGGTTACAGACAGGAGCACGGTGAGGCACAGCTCTGGGGGGTGCACACATGTTGGGGTCTGACAGCAGCCCCTGGGGCTAGGCTGGCCAGTCAAGTGGACGACGAGAATGCACGTCCCAGAGCCTTGCACGCTGGCGGCCCTGGTGTGCAGCACGTGGGTCTGAAGCAGAGTCGGACCTATTGTACAAAATTCTATCTACCTATAGGGATACATCGGTGGTCAATTTCAATACTGAATTTCCGACTTTCCTGCTAGCTTTTTGCTCCTTCTGCCCCTCATTATTTGTCAGCCTTGGCAGTACAGGTCACTTTTCCAAATCCGTTTAGTTCAGGATGTCATTAGCTCTTATCGAACAATAAAAACCAAGACCTTTCTTTTCCTAGCTTTGCAGATGCTAAGTTCCACCTGGAAGAATCCGAAATGTCATAACAACGAAGGCATTCATAATTCTGTTTTGACTGCGGAAAAACATATTGACTAAATTTCTTTGAACCTTAGGATTGCGATGAAAGGGGCACAACGTGCTAAGTGAGACGACAAATCCTGAGCACGCGTAGACTAAGAAATGAACAGCTCCCTTCCTGTCCTCCTGGAATGGGCAGCTACCTGTGGGTGCTAGGGGGGACCCCTTTTCTGATACTCCCGGTGTTTCCTCCTATGTGACAGGAGCTCAGTCAGCCGACACCCCGGCCTTTCTCAGTCACTGTGCTGCAGAGGTCACAGAGCAACCGATTCTACTGGTGACGCTGGGGAGTTTGTGGCGACACCGTCCATACGTGGTGACCTTCCCACGGACGTGTGGGCACTTTCTCGGGCCTGGGAAGGAGAGTCGGGCCCAGAGGTGATGGTTCCGAATATTTAAGCCTGCTTCTTGGCAGCCCACTCTGGACGTTATGCAGAGTTCTGAGGGGGAAGGGGGTGCTATGTATAAAGAAGCTGGAGACTTCATCTTTGAAGGTGAGATAGAAACATGAAAAGAAACGAACATAACAAGACTCAGCTAACGATGACGGGAAGGCTGTCGTTAGGCAGAAAACAGGACTGCTTGTCGAAAGACAGATGCGGAAAATACGTGCTTGGACCACAGAAGAACAGCCAAGGGGGGCTGGCCAGGAAGGGCGGAGCTTATGGGAGGAGGGTCTGGGCCGTCCCTGTGTAGGTGTGATGGAGAGGAGGGGTGTGTGTGTTTAGGTCTCTTTTCCTCCCCTCTGGTCACGGGAAGGGCCATCTACCTTTCAGCATGCTCACAGAAGTCAGCAGCATGATGTCCTCATTTCCTTCTGCGGCTTCTGAGGGAATGAGATTCAAAGCCCAACAAAATAACGGCTTGTGCAAAACACGGATGAGTCAGAATCTAGGACTTTGCTTTACTATCGCTAAAAGCACCAATAAAAGCTTAATGTCATGTAGTATAATGACACAGATTTGGTTAGAGGGGATCGCCCTATCATCTGTTAGCTTTTAAATTTAATTTGTGAGCTCTGTTTTATCGCAGACTGGTAAGGGAACCTGATTTTTTAAAATATAATTTTACTGAACATGATGGTCCTGGTAGCTTATATCTTCAAAACGACTCTGAATCCTGAACATTAACAAGCCCACAAAGTTTAGTGTCAATTTTTAATTCTTTCGAATGTGAACATTTTCATATTTCCACCTAACACAAGACCAGCCATATAAACACAAATATCTAAATGCCTGAAGACACCAGTGTCTCATCTCACTTAAATATTCTCTTATGTTCCATGAATTTGTAGCTTTCACTTCATTCTACTCACTGAACCTAACTTTTTAAAAATGGTAACGCCTTAATAAATGAAAAAGAACAGAAATCTCACAAACATGAGATTTTATCACAATAATGAAGCTTATCCTTAAAAGTTTTTCGGCGGCTTTTTAAGTTTAACATTCTATCGCCAGGAATGCGTTAGCCCCAGCTTCAGACGTGGAAGATTCCACACAGCTTCCAGAAGTGTAAATAACTCCATCGCAGCTGGCTAATCACCGATGGAACAGGCTGCAGCGCAGCTAATTAGCTCACTGCTCGCCATCCGTCATCCGAAGCAGCAAGTGGCTAGCTGTGCTAATAATTCCCGTACTCTGCACTGTCAGAGAAATCACGCTTAGATTAAAAATTCTAAAGAAGAGCCACACAGTAGGGCAAAATCTGTTTTTCTAAAGACCACAGGAAGATCTCAATAATGTTTGAGGACTACTTCTCTTTATTCTTACTGACATCATTAAACGTGATGAACCGCATTCATATGATGTTGAATTTGAGGTCCTAGGAGGATGCACTCTGAATGGATGAACTAATGAGCAAATCAGTATGTTCATCAGGAAACAGTTAAATCCCACATAGACTAAATTTGCACATATGTAAACATAGAAAGTAGAATTTCATATATTTTATATAACTAGTATACTTTATATATAATGTTATAAATAACATTATGTGTATGCATCTATAAGAAAATCAGAAAATGATGCAACAGAAACTCTGAAATTGTACAATCTTTTCCTATGTTACTTTGGGAAAGCAAAGACCCACTGTGGCTTAAATTAAGAGAATTTTTTTTTTCTAAGTAATACTTCAGGATCAATAAACTCTGAAACAGACTGGTTTTTTCAAAGCATGAATTATTGATCCAGTTGCAATAATTAGCCAGCTGTTAAGCAGGTCCAAGTGGAAAGAGCACACAGAGTGCAGCCACGTGAACCTTGTTTCAAACTCGGTTCTGCTCTTACTCGGTGGGGAGAGTTATCTAACCTCTCTGAGCTACATCACGTCACATGGAAACACGGGCTAGAAACGCTGTCCTAAGATGAGAGCTGATTGATTTAAAACACCTAATGTAGTGCCAAGCAGTTGTTGGTGCTGTACTTCATCTCCTGATGTCTACCTCTGGTTGTGGATACGATAATTACCGCAGAGAAGAAGAAGAGAGGGAGAGAGGGAGAGAGAAATGAAAAAACATAATAACAATATCCAGCAAGAAGTGGATATAGAAAGAAGTGAGATTTGAGTCAGAAATATTTTCTTTCTCCTATCTCTACTTGCCCAGATTTTTCCGGCTCATGTCACTTCTAACTCCATTCTTGTAACGCAGACAGACTCAACTTTCTCTTCCTTTCATCAGTAACGTTTGTAAAGCCAGAACTGAAATTCAAATGCTTATAGTAATTATGCAAGTAAAGTGAATAATGAAGTTCTGTCATATTCTTTCCCCACAGACATACCTTATTTGCATATTAATCCACGAGACAATTATTTGCTTCCACACGAAAATTTGTTCTCTCCCGTTTTTCTGGCAACATGCGGCTCACCCAGTCAATCTAGGCCCATACAAATATTCCTCTACTTTAAGGAAAATAATAAAGCAAGCAGATAAGTAACGACGATTAACCTTAGGCCACCACTTGGGAGTTAGGCCACTGGTGAGAAGAGAGAACGACGTATGCCATCTAGAAGGGACAGCTGTTCCTTGACCCCAGACAGTAGTGGCACACGGGAATGTGGGTTCAGTATCGCCAGACCCTGCAGTACCCAGAGTCTGAACGTGGAAATAATTCTCCATTTTTAAATGTCTCAACAAACAATGGCCCAGACTTATCACACACATCTGAGGGCTGGATCCCACATTCAGACCTCCTGGTTATCACCCTTCACTATACAGAATTCACGTTTCTCCACAAGGTGACAGTCACTGCCAGGCAGGCCCACCTAACAAATCACATGGGGTCTGAGTACAAAAAAATGCTTTCCTAAGAGAATGTCTGCTTGCAGCCACTTGATTGTCTATAATCATATCCCTCTCTATTCATTTGTTGATGACAGAACTTCCCCCAGCTACTCAACCAAACTGTCTTACAAAATGCAAAGATATTTCTTTCATCAATTCATTCGTTCGTTCATTCATTCATTCATTCATTCAATGACTACTTTCTGAGCATCTATTACAATCAAGGTGTTATAGGCAACCCAGGATAATTAAGCTACAGTGGCTGCTCTCTAAATTTCTGTCCTTTCCTTTTAAAACCTGAAAAAGGCATTTTTTGTTCAAGTTATTTTTCTTTATCTCCCTCTTTCCTTTCACTCCATATTAGTATGTGTGGCATCAGAGGACTCGCTGAAGGTCAGATAGAAGGCAGATGTCAAAGATAAACAAGTGACCCTCACTGGCAGTCAATCAAGAGTCTTCCCCATGGAGAAGGGGATCCAGCCACAAGCAAACGCTGTGATTGATGGCCAGCAAGTGAGAAGTGGCCCCCAAGCCACCGGGCGCACACACAACACACTCCACAGCATTAACCTGTTGTCATCCAGATTGTTGTATAACGTGAAACCACCTAGCTGACTTTTTAGTTAAAAGCGCTTAAGATTTCTTACTTCCAAATACATAATTATAATATTTTGATGTCATTCTGAAAAAAAGAAATGGTTTCATTTCAGTTATCGCAGGGTACTCAACAGCTTCAACATGATAGCCGGGATTTCTTCATTTCATTTACAATTTACTGCAGTGATGAAAGCAGACTGCCTCACTCTCTTTAAACACATTATTTTATGCGTAATAGGGTAATTAGAGTAAGTGAATATACCATGAGTGGACTCCTTGGATCAGTGACTTTTTGTGGCCTAAACGAATGACATCATGTCTATTACACAGAATGTAATCACCTCGAATCAAAAGTCATCAACAAAACCTTAGCAGCAGAGTGTTTTCTTGTGCGAATAAGTAAATGCTGTCTCTTGCTTCAACCCAAAAAAAAAAAACCTACAAATGAGATCACATAATGAAATCGAATCCCACCGTGACCTGAGTACAGCGGGGACAACTTAGAGCAGTCACTGTGCCATGAAAACAGAAAAGGGGGTGTCGTGTTCTCAGGGAAACTGCTCACTTCCAACCGAGGGCTGAGTCCTCGCAGGAGTTATCCGGGGGGCCTGCTTCCCCTCTTTTTCTTCTCTTTGATTTGGTCTGGTGGCTTGCACACCTGTCGGTTCTGCTTTCTGTTTTACTGGCCGTGGCTCCCACCTCAACCCCCACCTGCCAAAACAAACCTCAGTTCACCCTCATTCTCACGCTGAGTCCTCTGAAGCTAGGTTGGGTTAGCATGGCATGCATGGGGAGCAGAGGGGTTTACTGAGCCCCGCAGACCAGATGGCCCACCGCCCACACCGCGCTTCCCCGATTTCAGAATTGCAGCTCTGTTCCCTGTTTCCCTCACCGCAACCCGATTCCTCCTTGTTCCATTTTTTTTTAATGACTCTTTGGAAAATGCATGAAATCAGTGCCTGAATGGCGAATGCCCGCCCATGTGCAGAGCCCACGAAGGCCTCTGATCCTTCCCCAGGGCCTGCAGATGCCACCACCCCTGCAGAGAAGGCTCGACCCTCCCCAGGCCAGACTCTTGTCCCTCCTGCAGGAACCGGGGCCATGGGCTTCTCGGGAAGTCAAGAGCCTCACCATTGTTCTAGAAGCCCCTGCTATTCCCTCCCACCTCAGCCTCATCTCCCTGAACGGCAGGCAGTTTCATGTTTCCGTGCCACCTTCCTCACTAAGCCGTATGCGCTCCGAGGGCAGATTATGTCATTTGCTGTTGGAGCCTCAGCACCCAACGTTAAGTCAAAGGAGCTGAATGAACAGTGCCATGTGATAACAGTAATGGGAACAACCTCCCACTGAAGTCCCCCTTACGTGAGGAGTCTCTAGTCCTCCTAACAGTCTGCAGTGACCTCCTCTCACAAAGACTCTGCGGTGAAGAGAAGTCGACACGCACACCCAAAGCCACACGCCCAGAAAATGCCAAGCAGAGAGGAAGTCCAGATCCTCTTATCTTTGGAGACGCCTAACGTGACCAGGTAAGAAGCCCGCTGTGCCCTGTGATCCTGGTACGGGGGTGCCAAGGGGGGTCCCATTTCTGGAGAGCCACAGGAAACAGTTTTCATCAATGCCCTCAAGGGAGACTTCTGGGAAAGCCTTTATCTGTCACACAAAGAAAGGGCACAGGAAGAGGCCAGGGACCTCTGAGAACCCACATGGAGCCCCACAGGGAGTAATCTGCCTTGGTGACTGGGCTACCCACTCACTGATGACACGTGACCGCATTTAGAGACAGGTCGGCCATGGACGAAGGGGAGGGAATCAGCCTGGGCGGCCTCGACTTTCGGAAGTATTCATTTCGCTGCTGTCTCAGATTTTTGCAATTCAGTTCAAGGATCTTAATTATCAGACTAATCTAATCAGAATGCAGCTTACTCTACAGCAGTCCACTTAAACGAATTCACCCAAGGATATTACAAATACATCCAGTTAGAGCTTTCTGGTACAATTATAAGTCTTAAAATTATTACTAATGTAGGCATTTGTGTTTATAATAATGTTTCATAATTAACGTTCCTAAGTAATACTTTAGGGTCACATCTCCATTTGCAGCTTTCTAAATGAAAGATTTCATACTGAAGACTGTGAATTACCAGGGCAGGCCATGAATCTCTAGGATTGATGATACACCACTCAGAAATGTCGAAAAGCTTAGGTTAAAGTAAAGCCCACAGGAAAATCAGTCCTGTTTAATGGGTAAAATCTCGCATGGGAAGAGCGGACTTCACATACTAAACACAATCTTTCTAATTAACATGTTTTCCCTTACAGAAGGCTAATCTTCTTTAAGGAAATTTTATGTGCCATTAAAACGTTAAGTAAATATATAGAATCCCAAGCCACTTTTGTTTCTGCATTTTGATTGTGTTTAATCCAATGTAAGTTTGTTACGGGGTCTAAAGAGTTATGTGGGTGACGAATACCCCATCCTTCATTGAGCTTGCACTACAAACTGGGGGTCTGGCATGCATTCGCCTAATGCAGGTTACAGTTAAGGAACTTAAACCTCATGGGCTTCTAGACAGTTGGCGAGTCTTACAGTGCTCTGCACAAAATACATGCTCAAAATATCTGCTGAACTAATGAAGGTAGGTTACATAAATTGTCCCATGTCAGGCTTGTCGAGTGCCAGAGCTGGGACATGTCAGTTCCCATGGGAGATGTGTGAAACCTCGATCGCTCTCTCCCAGTCAGAACGGACGGCCCAGAACCAACCTGACATCTGCTTATTCATAATTATTTCCAGACACCTCCAGAACGATTCCTCTTCCACCCCGGTTATTTGGATATTTCAGGTCAATGTGATTTGGGACTGACTGCAAAAATAATTTAAAATTTGACATTTTCTTTTTTTTTTTTCTGACAATATGAATCTCTGTCCAAGGAACTAATGCAAATTCTTTACTATGTGGGTGTGGGAAATGGCAGACTGTGTGTCTTTCTGATGTCGGTGCCCCACGGAAGAAATGCAAAGTGAGCTGGCAACTGAACCGATGCAAATTCCTACATCCAGAGCTGTGTCTGTTACGGAAGGAGCAATTGCTCAATGAGAAGCGTGTGACAATGATCTAAACATTTGGGAGGAGAATTGTTAGGTTCTCTAATCGACTTCGCAGGCCAAAATCTACTCTAAATGACATTTAGTATAGGGAGAAAACTTAAATAATACAAAATTTTAATGTAATCTTGGAGTGAGAGAGACCTTGTTAAGCTTGCCTCCAAAAGCAGAAATCATAAAAATTACTACATTTTACTATTCAATTTGCTACATAAAAAGCCTATCTGCAATGTGTGAGACTATATCTCATATGCTTAATAAAGAATGAATTATTAGAAATAAAGAAAAGAAATACCACACTGCAAGAGAAAAACAGACAAAGCCTTCTACATCCATCCATAGGACATGCTGAATATTTCAGAAACAACTTCCATCTTAAAAAAAAAATGTTTTAAACACTAACAATGTTTCCAAAAGTATAGCCAAGCTCTGTTCAGATTCATCCTTTGAGAAAGTAAGGACCAGGAAGATGGAGACCCGAGAAAAGGTGAGTCATGTGAGAGCTGAAGCATGACCCCCCCTGAAAGCATCCTCGCTCCTGGAGCTTGGGTTCTGAGTTATAGACAGCACGACACAGAAGACACGCCCTTGGGTCCACACCTAGTGGGGAGCTGGAATGAAGACTTCTGCTTCACGCCAAGCCTGATGACAGACAACTCCTTTGGGGAAAGGGTGGGTTAGAAACAATCCCCATTAGGGTGATAATGGTGGTAATTGTACAAACAATGGTCCGCATTTAAGTAGTGCTTACTATGTGCTGAACACAGTTCCGAGTGCTTTACATATTAACTCGTTTAATCTTTATAATAACCCCTTTCAGGTACGTGTGCTCTTATACCACTTCCACTGTAAGGAAAATGAAAGCCCCGGGAGGTTTGGTGATGTAAGAACACAGCATCACTGAGTGTGGGAGTTAGAAAATCAGACTCCAAGAAGGGAGAGAAAATACCCTCCTGGCCAGGAATTAGCATCGAGGATAGATGGAGAACTCCTCCAAATCAAGAAGAGAAAGATAAACACCTCAAAAGGTCCCCCGTGGAGATGGCAGAGTCGGTAAACATGGTGCTTGTCTCGCCCTTGACCACATCAAAATTACAACTAAATTACAGAGCAGTCCACGTGGAGAACCACCTGAAGCCAGCTGAACAGAAGTTCTCTAACTAAGGATGTAAAGACGATCTCTCAAGACTGGTAGGAGGAGCAGAGACGGTTTGCCGGGCGGTCCTGCCACCACAGGGGTGCTCACTGAGCTCCAGTGCTAGGAAAAGGGGCCCCCACAACATGGCGCTGTGAAAATGGGGGGGGGTTCCGCCCTTCTGGGTGAGACTTAAGGCTGCAGGAAACCCAGACACCCCCTTAAAGGGCCCGCTCGCCCGTAGGCACTCACCCTGGGCTCCAGCGGAGGCGACAGCGGCTGAGGAGGTGCCAGAGACGCACAGAGGGAGACTGGCACGTGTGGCACCCTGCGAGGATGGGAGGGTCGGCCACCATCGTCTGCGGTGAGCCCTCGATCCACGCACCGGGCAGGCAGGCGCCATCTTGCCTCTGCTGACCTCACCTCACGTGACCTAACGCCCTCACGTGACCTAACCTGATTCTGATTGGCCGGATGAGCTGCACCTGCTCCAGGGTGGTGATTGGTGATTCTGAGACCCCGCCCCTCCCAGAGCGCTGGGCCAGAGGCCCTTTTGCTGGCAGGCAGCTGGCCTTAGCTCACAATGCAGTATTTTTTTAAAAAACAAAGGTCTGCAGGGCCCAGGTGGACAGCAGCTGGCCTTGGCCTGCCCTGTGCCTTTCACTGAGTGGCCCCAGGCTCAGCCATGCCGCCAAATCTAAACCTGAATTAACCTAGAGAACACCGCTCGTCTCACCCTGGTGACTCCCTGAAACCCCTCCTCACCCAACTCAGGAGCTGCAGAAGGCTCTTCCAGTGGCCGAGCCTTACAAGGGGCGGCAGATAGTGCCAGGCCTCAGGGTCACTGAGCCTTTTTTGCTGGATTCCCCCAGGCCCAGGGCTGGTGGCAGCTGGCCTCTGTTCACAGCGTGCCCTCTGTGTCCAGCACGAGAAGTGTAGCCCCTACCAGGGACCCCCAGGCTGGTCACAGGCAGTGGCTGACCTTGGCCCACACAGGGACCTCTCCCAGCAGGCCTCAGAACCAACACACCGGCTTCACACCGCAAAGGAGTTTAAACCAAACACCTTAATAACAGACAAGGAAGGACATTTCATAATGATGATATAGGGATCAATTCAACAAGAGGATATACCCTTTGTAAACATTTACCCAACACAGGAGCAGCTACACATCTAAAATAAATATCGATGGACATGAAGGGAGAGAGTGACGGTGATTTGGTCACAGTAGGGCATCTTAACACCCTGCTGACATGAAGGGACACATCCTCCACAGAGAAAATCATGTGGGAAACAGCGGCCTTAAGTGACACTTTAGACCAAATAGATTTATTTGACATTTTGAGAGCATTTCACATGGAATGTTTTCCAAGACAGACCACATGCTAAGCCACAACACAAGTCTTAATACATTTAAAAAGATTGAAATCATATCGAACGTCTACTCCAACAAAAATGATATAAAAGTGGAAATCAATTATAAGAAGAAAATTGAAAAATACACAAACACATGGAGGCTAAATAACATGCTACTAACATAATGAATGGATCAACAATGAAATCAAGGAAAAAATTCAAAAGATACCTTGAGATAAAGGATAATAAAAAGCACAACATCCCAACCAAAGCCCAAAGTAGGATAAGGTAAGAAATGTGATCAGAGTGAAAAAAAAAAGTTTAAAAAAAAATACAAAAGATCAATGAAACCAAGAGCTGGTTCTTGTAAAAGGTGAACAAAATTTATAAACCTTTAACTAGACTCAAAGAGAAAAAAAGAGGACATAAATAAATACAATCAGAAGTGACAACAGAAACCACAGAAATATGGAGGATAAAAAAAATACTGCGAACAACTCTACACCAACAATTAAGACAATCTGGAAGAAACAGATAAACTCCTAGAAACATAAAATCTTCCAAGACTTAAGGTTACACAGAAAACCTGAACAGACCGATTACCACTAATGAAATTCAATCAGTAATCAAAAACCTCTCATCAAACAAAAGTACTGGACCAGATGGCTACACAGGTGAATTTTATAAAACATTCAAAGAGAAATTAAGCCTTCTTAAACTATTCCAAAGAGTTCAAGAAGAAGGAAGCCTTCCTAAATCTTTTCACAAAGCCACCATTACTCTGATTTCTAAAGCAAAGACAGTACCAAAAAAGAAAGCTAGGTCAATATCCTTGATGGACATAGATGTGAAAATCCTCAACAAAATATTAGCAAATCAAATTCAGCAGTACATTAAAAAGATCAAACATTATGTTAAGTGGGATTTATACTTGGGATGCAACCTTGTTTGGTTCAATGTCCTCAAATCAATTAATGTGATACACCACAAACAAAATGAAGGATAAAAATTATATGATGCAGAAAAAGTCTTTTGACAAAATCCAGCATGCATTTATGATAAAAACTTCAGCAAAATGGAACTAGAGGGAACATTCTTCAACATAATAAAGGTCATATATGACAAACCACAGTTAACATCATACTTGATGGGAAAAAGCTAAAAGCATTTTCGTTAAGATCAGAAACAAGACAAGACTGTCCACATTCCCCACTTATATTCAACATAGTATTGGATGTCCCAGCCACATCAGTAAAATAAGAAATAGAAATAAAAAGCATCCAAATTGGAAAAAAAAGCAAAACTGTCATCATTTACAAATGGACATGCTACAATATACAGAACACCCTAAAGAATCCACTAAAAAACTATTAGAACTGATAAATGAATTCAGTGAAGTAGCAGGATACAAAATTAGCATTCAGAAATCAGTTGCATTTTTTATACATCAACTATGAACTATCAGAAAGAGAAACGAATAAAACAATCCAATTTACAATCATATCAAAATATACTTAGGAATAAATTTAATTAAGAAAGTAAAAGACCTGTGCTTGGAAAATTATAAGACATGGAAGAAAAAAAAACTGAAGAAGATACAAATAAATGGAAGTATATTCTTTGCCCATGGATAGGAAGAATATCATTAAAATGTCCTTACTACCCAAAGCAATCGATAGGTTCAATGCGATCCCTATTAAAACACCAATGACATTTTTTCACAGAACTAGAACAAATAATCCTAAAATTTATAAGAACCACAAAGACCCCAAATACCCACAGCAATCTTGAGAAAGAACATAGTTGGGGGAATCACATTACCTCATATCAAACTACTACAAGACTATAGTGATTAAAACAGCATGGTACTGCCATAAAAACAGATACATATCAATGGAACAGAACAGAGCCCAGAAATAAACTCACACCTATATAGTCAATTAATCTATGACAAAAGAGGCAGAATACACAGTGGGGTAAAGACAGTTTATTCAATAAATGGTGTTGGGAAAACTGGACCACCGTCTTACACCACATACAAGAATAAACTCAAAATGAATTAAAGACTTAAATGTAAGACCAGAAACTATAAATCTGTTAAAAGAAAACATGGGCAGTAAACTCTGACAGTGCTCTTCGTAATATTTTTTCTGATCTCTCTCTTCAGGTAAGGGAAACAAACAAACAAAATTAACAAATAGGACTACATCAAACTAAAAAGTTTTTGCACAGCAAAGGAAACCATCAACAAAATGAAAAGACCATGAGAGAAGATATTTGCCAAAGATACATCCAATAAGAGGTTACGATCCAAAATTTATAAAGAACTCATACAACTTAACACCAAAAAACCTCAAACAATTCAATTTAAAAAAATGGACAGAGGACCTGAATAGATATTTTTTCAAAGAAGACATACAGATGGCCAGTAGACATATGAAAAGATGGTCGATGTCACTAATCATCAGAGAAATGCAAATTAACATCACAATGAGATATCACCTCGCATCTGTCAAAAAATAAACGTTGGCAAGGGCGTGGAGAAAGGGGAACACTTGTGCGCTATCGGTGGGACTGCAAACTGGTGCAGCCACTATGGAAAATAGTACGGAGGTTCCTCAAAAAACTAAAATTATATTTCTGGGTATCTATCCAAAGAAATCCAAAACACAAATTCGAAAAGATATATGCATCCCTATGTTCACTACAGCATTATTTACAATAGCTAAAATATGAAAGCAATCTAAGTGTTAATTGATAGATGACTGGATAAAAAAGTTTGGTACGTATACACAATGGAATATTACTCAGTCATAAAAAAGAATAAAATCTTACCATGTGCGACAACATGGGTCAACCTAGAGGGCCTTAGGCTAAATAAAATAAATCGGACAGAGAAAAGACAAATACTATATGATTTCACTTATAAGTAGAATCTAAGGAACAAAATAAATAAGCAAAACAGAAACAGACTCATAGATACAGAGAACAAATTGATGGTTGCCAGTTGGGAGATGGTTTGTGGGGCTGGGTGAAAAAGGGAAAGGGATTAAGAAGTATAAATTGGTAGTTATACAATAGTCACAGGGATGTAAAGTACAGCAGAGGGAACGTAGTCGATAATATTGTAATAACTACGAATGGTGCCAGGTGGGTACTAGACTTATACGGGGGAATCACTTCATAAATCATATAAATGTCTAACCACTATGCCGTATGCCTAAAACTAATATCATATTAAATACAACTATAATAAAAAAATTCATTTAAAAAACAACTCAAGACAAATTGGGCCGGAGGTATTAGCAGGCTGTTCACACAAGAGAAAACATACATCGCCAAACAAATTGGGGAAAGATGCTCCACATAATAAACGCAGATCAAAAATGCGACCATGTCAAGTCCTGGCCAGCACGAGGATCAATGCGGATTCATTCATTCCTGTCTGCGTAGGGTGTGAACTGAACACTCTGCCAATAACTATTGAGTTCATCTGAAGTTCTCTCTTCTTTGCTACTGTCTTGCTTTCACGATCTGTGCCAGATCACCAACGCCTCTATGAGTCTGTCATAAATCGATGGGTTCACAAATTTCTGACATTTTTTCTATTACTTTCTGTGGCAGCTTTCACATAAATTAAGTGCCAAGGTGGTACTATTTTATGAGTTTTTATTCCTAGCATCTAAGTAGGAGCTAAATAATTGTTGCTGGTTTAATTATAAAAAGAACTAATACAATCCCCCCAACACATGCAAAAAAAAAAACGTGTTTAGGATTTCATGTTTCATTAGCATATGTCTGACACATTCTGATAACCCAATTACAGTGAGCAAAACATATCTCAGGGTAAATAAACCTTTAGTATTTTCGCCTTATGTAGATTTGCTCTATATTTCCTTGAAATTAAAATTGAGCATGACATATTTTCTGAAGAAAAGTAAGAAAATGAATTACTGTACAGGGATGTCAGGTTGTATCTTTATCAAATCAATTTCAAAAGCCATGTTCGCTCTCCTGAACATCCCAAAATGACAAAGGCCTCGGGCTCTAATTGACTTTTGATAAACACATGACCGAATCATTAGAATGTTTCCGTGTATTGTATAAAATCTATGTGCTAAACAGTTACGAAGAGAGACAACATAATCCGTCTGGAGCTTCGTGGTTAGCAGTGACTCCCACCATCACATGTGGGTGATTCTCAAATCCGTGTCTTAGCCCTCACCTCAGCACATAACCTTTCTCTTTCTTTCTTTCTTTTTTTTTTTTTTTTTGTAACTTCTCTTCAATAGCAGCGTGTGCTCTTGGTAGACAAGAATGGAAAAATAAAGAAAAGTTAGAGAAGGTCGCCCTTAATGCTGCTGCCAAGACACCTGACGGTCACTGTTAATACTCCATGCGATTAGTCTTATTTGCCTAACATTTGACAAGGTCAAAGTCCTACTGTGTATACAATTTACGATGCTTTTTTTTAAAAAAAATTAATGTAAGTATTTTCTATTGTTAATATATTATTTTTAATTGCTACCCAATATTCCATGAAATAGAGTCATTGTTATCTAATGAATCTTCCCCTGTTTGTTGGGGAATGTTTTTTTTTCTATTTCTGTTTTTTCTTGGTTATAGGCAACATGCTGCAATTAATATGTTTGTAAATAATGATTTGTTGTTGTCCATTTTGGTCAAGGACATAACGGATCTTCTATACTTGGTCTGACAAACATGCCCGCATTACCAAATCCCTTCTCATCTTTTCCATCGTGGGAACACAAAGCTTACTGTAGCTCTGTCAATACTAAATATATTCATCCCCACCTACCATGAGGGTTCCTCTCCAAATAAACCTTTTCAGTACGAAACCCATTACATTTCCTCCTCTCCTAACTTCGCTTCTCCTGCATTTGTTGTCACCACGGAGTAGGTCACCATGCTACCAGCTGAGAAGTCGGGCCGGTGGGGCCATCTTCCCTACCCTCCGCGTCTGTGGGAAAACTTCCTGCCTCGAATCTAAGTGTGTCCTGTCTGCATTCCTGCTGCCAGTGCTGGGTTCAAGGACTCGTCTGCTCTTGATCGGGCCATTTACAAAGTTTATTAAAAGGAAGAAAGACTGACAGTCTCACCGCTCAGTAGCCCCCACTGAATTATTTTGGTGCAACCCCCAGGATTTTTTTCTACACATAATTTTGTTAATTTACCTGTCATCAAACCACATTCATACTTTTCTCGTCTGCTTTTTCTTTGATGATAGCCTCATAATTTTCTAATATTATTAAAAACTCTTTGTAAACATTTAAATTTATCATGTTTTCCTAATAGTCCACTAAGTGACTATACTGCAATTTCCAGAATAATTCCCCTAACTGCAAATATTTTAATAAATACTGTTAGGTATAAAGCTCTCATATTAGAGTCAGTTGTTTCCTTAGGACTGGCATCCAGAAATGGGGTCGCTCTCTCAAAATCTATAAATACTCTGAAGATTACCTGTTCCTATCATCAACCCTCCATATCACGGCAATATATACCTTTCTGTAGAACACAGCCACCCCTATCACTTCCCTTCCCCAAACAGCTACATGGCTGGTCAACCGTGCCCTAAAATTTAAATCTAAGCTCCTCGGCCTGCCGTTCTGAAGCCTTTCGTGTGCAGATGCCAATGTCCTCCTCGCTTCACCACTGTCCCCTTCTTAACCCCAGCATCCTAGCGTCCAGCTATAAACTCTTCCTCATTCTGCAGGTGCACCTCTGTAACTTCGTTCCTATCTCTAAGTATCTCTGTCTAGATTGACACTTTTTTTTTAACTTTTAAACTTTACTTTTTTTAGAGAAGTTTTAGGTTCACAGCCAAATTGAGTACAAGGTACAGAGATTTCTCATATCTGCCCTGCCCACCACACATGCACTGTCTCCTCTATTACTGCCACACCTCACCAGGGGACACATTTCTTACAACTGGTGAACCTATGCGGACACATCATAATCACCCGGAGTCCATGGTTTGCCTTATGGTTCACGCTTGCTGTTGTAACATTCTATGGGTTTGGACATATTTATAATGATATACGTCTATCATTATAGTATCATACAGAATATTACCATTGCCCTAAAAATCCTCTGTGCTCCTCCTATTCACCCCTCTCTCACCCCCACCCCGAGCAATCACCAATATTTTCACTGAGTCCATAGCTTTGTCTTTTCCAAAATGTTGTATAATTGGAATCATAAAGTAAGTAGGCTTTTCATATTGGCTTCTTTCACACGGTAATATTGATTTAAGGTTCCTCCATGTCTTTTCATGGCTTGATAGTTAATTTCCTTTTAGTGCTGAGTAATATACCATTGTCTAAATGTGCCACAGACATGACACTGGGACTGGAACTAGAAGAATGCATAGAATTTAGACCCATTCACCACCTGAAGGACATCTTGGCTGCTTCCAAGTCTGAGCGACTGTGAATAACACTGTTATAAATATCCACATGTAGGTTTTCCTGTGGACATAAGTTTTCACCTCCTTTGAGTAAATACCAAAGATGGCTGGATAATATGGTAAGAGTTATGCTTAATTGTACTAAGCTGCCAACATCTTTCAAAATGGCTGCACAATTTTGCATCCTCACCAGCAGTATGAAACTTCCTGTTTCTCCACAGCCTCACCAGCATTTGATGTGATCAGGGTTTTGGACTTTGGCTGCTTTAACAGGTGTGTGGTGATATCTCATGTTGTTTTAATTGGTATTTCCCTGGTGACATATGGTGTGATGCTTATTTGCCATCTGTGTATCATTTTTGGCGAGGTGTCTAGTTCAGGTCTTTGGACCATTTTGCAATCAGGTTGTTTGTTTTCTTATTGTTGAGTTTTAAGAGTTCTTTGTATATTTTGGATACCAGTCCTTTATCAAATGTGCCTTTTGCAAATATCATGGTTTGTTTCTTCATGATCTTGGCATTTTCTTCTGCAAAGCATAAGATTTTAATTTTAATGGAGTCCGCCATATCAATTATTTGTTTCTGGCTGACTGTGCCCTTACAGTGGTGTCGAAAAAGCCATCACCATACCCAAAGCCATCTGGGTTTTCTTATATGTTATTTTCTAGGACTTTTATAATTTTGCATTTTACAGATAGGTCTATGACCCATTTTGAGTAAATGTTTGTGAAGAGTGTACGTCTGTGTCTAGATTCCCCTTTTTTCTTTCCAGAAGGATGTCCACTTGTTTCGGCACTATTTGTTGAAGAGGCTGTCTTCCTCCAAGATTGGATGATTACATTTCTGGGTCTATTTCTGGGCTCTCTATTCTGCTCCATTGGTCTCTGCTTTCACTACACCATGCTGTCTTGGTTACTGCAGCTTTATAGTCAGTTAAAGCTGGGTAGCATCCGTTGTCGGACGTTGTTCAATATTCTGGGTCTTTGCCCCTCTAGACAGACTTTATAATAAGTCAGTTGGTCAACATACACAGAATAACTTGCTGGGATTTTTATTGGGATTCTATTGCATCTATAGATTAAAGCAGAAGAACCGACATCTTGACAATATTGAGTCTTCCTATCCATGAACATGGAATATTTCTTCATTTATTTATTTCTTCTCTGATTTTTTTCCACCAGAGTTTTGTAGTTTCCCTCACGTTGATCTTATACTTTGTATTTATATTTTACTTTGTATTTATACTTATATTTTGTTAGATTTATACATAAGTATTTAATTTGGAGGATGCTATTTCTTCTCTACTTTACACAGTTAAATCTCTGCTTTAAAGCCCAACCATCTCCTTGGTGTAACTTATCCTAAATTCTTCTTCAATTTAAAAATAATTGCTCCCTATTCCTGCTTTCTGTTCTCATAATACTTTACATATATTTCTATGGTGGCAAATACTAAAGTTATTGTAGTATAGTTTGCTATGGAAAAAGTAATAAGCCCTTTTTTTAAAGACAGAACCATATGTTACTACTATTTGTGTCAGACTTTGTGTCTTCCATACAGTTGATGTTTGGCAATGTTTGTAAAGCTCAATTTAGTTGAACTGATGCAAGTTCAACAAAGTCAGAGCTTCAATGAGCGAAGTACCCTTCTGGAGCTAGTTTTCTCTCTGCATGTTAAGTAGATAAAATAATATTTCCCTTTTGTATGTCATAGGATTTTTCTAAAATGAAAAAAATACTCCTATAGAAATATGCTTAGAGATTCTAAACAAACAAGCAAACAAGTAAATGGATCTAACCATTCATAGTAGCATCTAATTGAAATGTTTTCTTAATGTAAGGCAAGAAAACAATTGGTTCTCAACCGCCTTGCTAAAAAGCTAGGCCTGAGTCAGGGGGGTCAGATCTTAATAGCTGTTAATTGATATTATTTAAGTAAACTTTCTTTTACTGTTAAATAAAAAAACATAAAAGTAACATTAAAGCTGCATTAAACTATCCTAGTAAACTTTCTTTTACTGTTAAATAGAAAACATATAAGTGACATTAAAGCTGTATTAAACTATCTTTAGAATTCCTTAAGGCCCATTTTATTTATTCCAATAGAATAAACTAAAAAATAACTACTCACTTCAATAAAAAAATCACGTAGCATAAAATTATATTAAAACTTCAAATATCTAAGTAATAAAAGTACATCAAACAATGTAAAAGCAATTTTAATTTATGAGCACCATATATAAAAGGGGACGATTCGATAAATACAATAAGAAAGACTAACATTCATTTTTCGTTAATTAAACAGATATCGTTTACTAGAATCACCTAAAGTAGGGTACACTTGAAAAGGTAGAGATAAGAATTATGGACTATGTGAATATTGACTGAGACACATTTATACAGAAGAATACAGAAGCAGCAAACTTGCATTATAAAAAGCCAAAGCTAGAAAAGCCATTTTGCTTCAGTTTTCCCCGAAGTTAGCTCAAAATCAATTCAATTTGACATTTATGGGGACCAATGTACAGGGGCCTGCATGAGGAGCTGTAGCAGATTTAAAACAATTAAGATACCAGTTCCACCTTCAAGGACCTAATAGGCTCTTAGATAAGACATCCCTACAATTAACCGTAACATTATATGCAAGTGCTATGGAATACGATGGAGATAAACATCACAAAGATGGCAAGATTCATTCCAGATGATGGACCAGAGGAAGGTTTAATTCCACAGGTGGCATTGGGACTGGAACTAGAAGAATGGGTAGAATTTAGACAGAAAGCAACAAGACGGTGGGTGAGTGGTGAGAAGGATATTTTAAGCAGAGGCAAAGGTGATCAGAGAAATCAATCCCCAGAACTTGGACTGTGTTTAAGAAATTGCAAGTAGTCTCATTTGGTCAGAGTGGAAAATTCAAGGAGAGACTAAAACAGTCTTACAGCAGTAGGGCTGGGTTGAATTCATTTTAAATCTTTAATAGTGAAAAAAAATACTCTTAAGAAATCAGGTGTTGCTAAATATAGGTTAGCATCAAAACAATGAGAAAACAGGGCAACATCAAGGGATATTTGTTTTAAAGCTATCTTTAATGGCTTTCAATTTAAAAGTTAATCAGAAGACTTGTGAACAGGGGTGAATAAAACTTGTGTGATTACGTGCAATTTATGGATTTGAGAACTCACATACGACAGAAGTATACATCACTCTACATGTCGTTGTCCTAGCATTTAAATAACTCACTACGCAGATCTTTCCAGGTCAATACACAGAAATACAATTTATTCCTTCAAAAATTCCATTGTAGAAATAGACTATAATTCATTTAGCCATTTTCTAATTGATAAATTCATGTTGTTTATTGTTTTTAGATATTTAAACTGTGCTGTTTAAATATGGATGGATGGATAGATAGATAGATAGATAGATAGATAGATAGATAGATAGATAGAGACAGATATAGATATATAGATATGTAGATATCTCTCTATATATCATTACACGTGAGTGCTTTTATTTTTATAGGATTAAAGAATAAAGTGTGACTGGAGTGTAAAAAAATAATAGACATAGTCATGTCACTTTTCAAAAAGTTTCAGCAATTCATATTCCCGCCTATGGTATAAGCGAATGCCCATTGTGCTATACCCTTGCCCAGGGATAATAGTCCGAATATTTAATGATAAGCAAAGCTGAAACATTCTGGAACATTCAGGTGACATGTGTTAACCTGGCCAGTCGAAGAAGGGAGGCCGGTGGCTCTGGGAGAGACAGGGGGTCGGGGTGGCCGATGTGTATTAACAACTGAGTGTTAGTGTTTCAATGACAAAATGGAAATTACCAGGTAAAACTCAGCCCAGCCACGGCCAGGACTGGCTATGACTAGATTTTTAAAAAATGTTGCAGAATTAATGACAGAAAATATATCTTATTGGCATATTAAATTGGTGTTTCCTTAAGTGTTGTTTCAAAGAATAACTTTTAGATGTAATTTACATTTGTTTATCTATTACTTGTTTAATTTCTTTTGTCTATTTTTGTTGATGCTATTTATTTGTTTACTGTCAGTTTGAAGGTGCCATTTGTATTTTAGTGATGTGATTTGTTTGTTAAATGTTTACAAGTATATATTTTCTGGGTCTATCCTTTATCCTTAATCTATACTTAAGGTATCTTTAGCCATCTCAAATTTTTTAATATTAATATAATAAATAATCTCTTAATCCAAATGTCATTACCTTTATGTTTATTTAATACATTTTATAATTTTATTTACCTAAGTCTTGTAATTTTCTTACTATAGTTTTCGTAGAAACTATAGAATTTTGTGTGTGTGTGTGTGTGTGTGATTTTTTTCCTCATTTTTATTTCCATCTAGTTACTGACATAAAAAAAAGGACTTTTGTTTTGTATGTTTATTTTATATCTATCCATCTTACTAAAATTCTTTTGGTACCTGTAATAGTAATTAGTTAAACACTTGGGGTTTTTGTTGTTGTTATAATCATATAATAAAATAATATAATTTTATATTATTTTACAAAATCATATAATAAAATATGATTTTAATCATATAATTTGTAATCATATAATAAAATAATTTTCTTCTTTTCATTCTTTATGTCACACATTGTATTTCTTGTCTTATTTTATTAGTCTCAAAAATCATGTTAAATAATAGAAATGAAAGCAGACATATTTGCCTTGGTCTAAATTTTAGAGTCAATGACTTTACTCCAACACGAATAATTGATTTTTACTGGGTTTTGTTCAACAGGAGCATTTTTGCTGTTTCTATCATTCTTCCATCGTCCTGAGGCATTTGGTACATTTTTTTCCCATGTCTGAGAAAAAACATCTTGAGAAAAAGCGTCGTTACGTTATCTCACCTCCTTGGCGGCTGCTTCTCAGTTTATATAAATTGATCCCACACTTCTTTTCTAAATTTGACATTTTGGTCACCCTCAGGCCCCACCCTCTTTGTCCAAGAAGCCAGCTCTTCTTTGCCTGTGGTTTCAA
This sequence comes from Macroglossus sobrinus, assembly GCA_004027375.1. Classification (NCBI taxonomy): domain Eukaryota; kingdom Metazoa; phylum Chordata; class Mammalia; order Chiroptera; family Pteropodidae; genus Macroglossus; species Macroglossus sobrinus. The sequence goes on from PVKZ01006256.1 coordinate 27,577, forward strand.
TTGATGCCCGCATGCCACATGCCGACTATTAGAATGCTTGTGTCCCCCAAAACCCATGGAGTGGAGCCCTAATGTTCAGAGTGACGGTGCTGGGAGACGGGGCTTTGGGGTGATTCGGTCACGAGGGTGGAGCCCTCCAGAATGGAATCAGTGCCTTAGATGAGAAGACACGAGAAATCGCTACCCCCTCACTTTGCTCCGCACCATGTGGGGACACAGAAGAGGGTGGACCTCTGAAAACCAAAAGGAGGGTCCTCGCCCCCCCCCCACCACCAAATCTGCAGGCTCCGGGACCCGTGATGTCCCACCCCCGAGGCGTGAGGAGTAAACAAACGCTTGTCGTGGAAGTCCCAGGTGCGGTCAGGAAGCTAAGACACCTCCACACCTGGCTTCAAGCTGTCTCTCTCCTCCAGACTGGCAATGCTTTTGAAATTTTCTTAACCTGACATCGTTATCTGGATGCCTCACCACTGTCCCATCTCAGCACCTGTGAAGCTGAGTCACCTTTGTGCGCCATCTGCTCTCCTCCTCCGTCACTCACGGTCGTGGTGGACAGCCCCGATCGTCGTGGACAGCCTCATCTACCACATCATCCGACCTGGGAACCTAAGTGTCTCCGACTACCGTCCCCATCCCTCGGCTGTCATCGGTTACAACGTCTTGTCGACTCCACTTGAAAGTATTTCTCAAGCCTTTCTCCATCCACGGATCCTTCTATACCTCCCAGCATGATTCAGCTTTGTCCAGCCTTAGAACTGTTCCCATGGTTCTTTTGTTAAAACACCAAACAGTTTTCCTCCTCTGCTGGAAAAATCTCTAATGGCTCTTTTAAGCCTTCACATAAAATTTAAATGTTAAATGTTAAACAGTGCCTTTCACACTCCTTCCAATCTCATTCCTCCTGCTGCCATTTCTTGCTACAGTGACTGCCTCTTGGTTTCAGGGTTCCTCAAGCACCCCCTTGCTGCTTTCCATCTTCATGTTTTCTCTCTGCTCGGCCTTCCCTGCACAGCCATGGCCCTCCTGGACGGCGCCATGCTTCAGACCCTGGCTCAGAGACTCAGCTCTCTCTGGCCTCCTGTCCCACTTGGCGTGCATATCACACATACAGTCTGTTCTCACTGCGTGTGGATGCACGCTGTCCCCACTGCACGGCACGAAGCACGGCAGAACTTTAGTATTATTTGTAGAAGGAAGAAAGGAAGGAAGGAAGGAAGGAAGGAAGGAAGGAAGGAAGGAAGGAAGGAAGGAAGGAAAGACCAAAAGCTTTTATTTGAATTAAATTCTTTATTTTAGGGCCACCTGTTCCTAAGACAGAGCAAAATCAATAAAAAAAAAAACGTCGAAGTGATTAATAAGGAGAAGCTGAACAAAACAGATTTTTAATACACAAAACCTGCAGAGCAGACTTGAGTAACTGAGAGAAAAAGAGGATAATTGTGCTGTCTGTCAGCAAACTTGTCTTCGGTGAAAGGTGGTACAGGGCGCAAAAAATAAATGGAAAAGCCGAAGTAAAACATGAAAAATGAGCTCAGTGCTTTATGCTTGGTAAACACTTTATTGCATTTAAAGTATAACAGGACGTACAGAACAGATATCCTGTACAAATGAATTTTAGCAAAGAGCAGATGATTTTCTTCTGTAGTTCTCTAATGCCTATTTCAATACCACTTGTATTTTAAGACATTTTAAATGCAGCTAGTTGTAATACATGCTATTAATTTTTCATACGTCAGGGCATACTCCTATTTACGATATCATGTTTTAATTGCTACTAAGATAATGAAGCGTGGATCGCAGTAGCAGTTTACATGACGGGGGCTGGGTCCCTCCCACAGCTTGAGTCACCGTCTGTTGGCCCATGGTCCCCACATGTGTATCTGGAGCGTCTTAATCCACACGGGCCGAAGCACGCTCCCGGCGCGGGAGCAGGGGACACCACATCTGCGTGTCCCCTCTCAGTTTTCAGACAAACCCTGAGGACCAGTGCGCTCGCTTCTTTCTGGAAGAGTCAGACACAGTGAGCCATGGCAAAATGGCCGTGGGTACTGAGCCCTAACTGGGAGGAATGACTCAGAACGTTGGACACTGGAGGCGGTCGCCAAGTCCAAGTCCCACTCGTGACTAAGCGATACGGTGAGCCAGCAACATCGTGGCTCTGTGACTCAGGTTTATCTCCATAAAAAGGACATAACAGTGCCAGTTCCATCACAAGGCTCTTCTTGTGAGGCGTAAGCACGAAGCTCTTAGAATCACACTGGGCCTCGCACAGGAGAGCTATTATGGCATCATTATTACAGGAGGGAGTGGGAAGCAAGTCCACGGAAAATGGAGAAGAGGCAGAAGATTCCATGTAACAACTAATATTTTTATTTAGTAAAACTCTCCGTGGTGTATTTTCAGTGACGTATAACGGGCATGGCCCACACTCCAGAAGAAAATTGGTTACAAAAATGAATCATTTTAAATGAAGTAGGGGAGCTCGCAATTAAAAAAAAAAATTCTAGGAGGACTATAAAAGCAAAGAATTTGTTTGTGATAACAGTAAGATGAATTTTTAAGTCTAAAATTTTGTGTATTGGTTTTCTTAAAGAGACAGAACACTGATATGTAGCTCTATTTTTCAGAATTTACTTTGGCATTCTATGCTGAATTCTTGTGATTAAAAATGCATTATCAACCTATTCTCTTTTGGAATTTCAAAAGGGAAAATGGCTTTCTCTTCATTATACGTCTGCACTACTTAAGGTTCATTATGGAGGGGTCATATGGTGGGACCCCTCCCCGCATTTGCAGTAAGAAATGGTTACATTGGAGCTGAAATACTTGTGTGAGCTCCATCATATGCAACTTTTTCATTAGTTTTTAGCTTTAGTAAGTCTATAGGGCCTGCATTTAAAATGTAAACTATCTTATAGTTCTTAACTATTTTATAAATATGATGCTACTTGCAATAAATTCTTCTCCAAAACTTTCTTCTAAAATTTCAGATGAAAAAAGGATAACTTTAGTGGTTACCAGAAGAAAGGGGGGAGGGGGGTAGATGGGAGTAAAGAAGTGGGTCAGACATATATTGACAGAAGGAGATTTAACTCTGAGTGGTGAACACACAAGGCAATATATATGTGACGTATTACTGAATTATATACTTAAAACTTATATGGTTTTATTCACCAGTGTCACCTCCAATAACTTAAATTCACAAGAAAAAGGACAACTGATTGAAAGATACATTAGAAAATAATCGCTAGGAAATATTCAAATAACCTGAGGAAATCTGTAGCTTTGGGGATTATTTCATTTTTTCTTTCTTTACGGAATCTCCTGACTATGAAACTATCCATTTAACCCCCTCCACCCAAACTATGGCACGCCCACAGTTACTCTCCTGTTCTTCAAAAGATGTGTCTTTGTGTGAGCGCGTGCACACACACGCATCATTCTTGATGTTTTCTGCAAAACACGTTTCTTGATGTTTTACGCAAAACATGTTTTATGTAAAACCTCGTCACTGACAAGTTCATTAGCCTCTACTGAAACGATGTCTTATTACGTCATACACGTGCTGAGTAACACCTGAGAAAAACGGGCAATGGTGGGATATCTAGTTTGGGAAGGAAGAGCTGAGAAGGGACTACCAAGAAGGAAAGGTAAGGACTTCAAAGTGACATAAACTCTCAAGTAAAAGAACGGCTGGTTTTGCTACAAGGCACTAGCATCAGTCATCGACCTGCTGTTCGGTACAATGATGGGGCGTGCGCGAGGCCCCCCGAGAGCAATCCCGATAAACAGAGGCTGCAGTCACAGCACAAGGGATGTCAGGACATGGGGAGGGGGGTTTATTAGGTGGAATAACGCATCACACTTGCAAAGAATGTCCACGTCCATTCTCTCATTTGGACATCGTCAAGTCTGCAGAGTAGACTGGTCGGGAGGGAGCCCCTGTTGCTAGGTTGACAGTGAAGGACCGAGGCCACAGAGAGAGGCACGGCCCTCCGGTCAGTGCTCACGCCAGGTCTGGGGCTGGACCACGATCTAGTCCACCTTTCAGCCGAGTCCTATTTCTCACCCATCCCAGGCACCATCGTGACTGTCATTTCACCGTATCGGGACCATGCCAGGGTGCCTCTGTCCTAGGCTTCCTCCTCTGTCAGCGTCACGGGTTCAACAAGTTTCGCCCTACTGGAGGACGCGTCGCACGCATTCCTTATTCCTGCGGCCATAGCCTCTTCATGTGACATCCTAGAATTTCATTTATAAAAATCAGATCCCTAAAAGCCATCACGAGCATTTAAATGTTTAAAGTCAGGAAAGCAGCTATTGGGACTTTGGGAACCTCACGTAATAGAATCCATTGTTTTCATGAGGGCGTTGGAGACGGACTGGCAACCCTGTGCCAGACATTGAGAAGTTCCTGCATCTGGCTCTCTGTACACTCACTAGCTAGGCTCTCTGGAAGCTGCAGCTGGCCTTGAACCTAGGTTGTCATCTTTCTGTCTGAGAGGTTCGCACCTTAGCTCCCCCCGCTGCCGTGCGGGAATCAGAGGAGGGTGCTGGGTCGATGGATGAGCCCGGTGGTCTGCTAAGTGCCGGGGATGGAAGGAAGCGACGTGCTGTATATATAACGCATGATTTATATAGGACGGGGATCACGCGGGGTCCGCGCGCTCGCGAGGATGTGTGACCCCCACCCCCGTATGAACAGAGGGAGCAGAGCTCATTCGGATCACGGTGGACCATGAAGGACTGGACCGTGATAAATGGCCAACGGAAGGAAATAGCCTCAAGGGGCAAAGAGCAGCAAACTGGGCTGGATGGCTGGGGCGACCTCTTACGACTTCTGTGTGCACGAGTTGGGGGGGGTGACGGACGAACGGCCGTGAGGAGCCTCCCTCCTCACGAGTCTATGCCAAGTTGAGGACACGTGTCATTCCACCACGAACCACCGCAGAGATGATCTTCCAAGTTCCCCGAACCCCATCTCACCTCGTGGATGAGTCTCTAAGTGGAAACCTGGGTCTTGACAATGGGGAACTCTCCCAAGCCTTACAATCTATATGACACCGCTGGGGTGCAGGGTCCCGGCCCAGGGTTCTGCCCTCTGTCATCCTGACCTGTCCCCACACGGGGGTCAGAGCCCTCACGACCCCACGCAGCGAGAAAAATACAGACCTGTCTCAAGAAAAGGCGGTGGCCTTTGGTTGCAGTGCAGACAAGGACGCAGGAAAAGAAAGAGAAAGGCAGCATGAGTGAATGCAGAGCAGGCCCCCTGCAGCAGGGGCCAGAGACCCCGGGGCATGCGGGGAAATGAGACCCTTCCTCCCTGCCCTAACCAAGGCTGGGCCCTTCAGGGAGATGTGTATGGAGCCACAGTCGTTTGTGGTTTTGGTAACGTTACACACCCGATCCGCTGAGATTTACTTGGGAGACAAATTGTTTTATTTTTGATCAATGTTTTCTAGTAAAATGTGGACCCCGTCTCCGTGGGCCTCTGAGGCTCAGGGTACGATTGTGGAGGGGGGCTGCACAGCTAACCGTGAACCGGAAACCCCGAGAACGGCGAGTGCCAGGAGGTGTGAGGATGCCACCCGTCCGTGTGTCCCTCTTTCGTTGTGTCTAAACTCTGCGTGCTCAGACGCCGGCCTCCTCCCCAGGCGTTCGCGACGCTCTGTAAACACTGGCTCGCAGACCCTCCACTCCACCGCTGTGTGTGTGGGCGAGAGGCAGGTGCCTCCCATTATTGCCGGCTCCTCGTCTCTAAGGAGTGACTTCATAGGTCACCCAGATCGACGACATGGCCCCTAATCCATACTTCGTAAAGGGCAGGATGGCGGCCCAGAGAGAGAAGATGACTCAAGGCCCCACAGATCAATACCACGACCCCAGACGCCATCCTACTCATTCTCGTCCAGTTCTTCCTTCGCCCACCTCAGCTCTGCAAAACCCGTGTCATGTGCAACTTGCGATTAACAAGCCTTCGCCGAGAACGCTCAGTGACGGTGAAGAAAATTCAGTCTTCGCCACCTCCATCTGTGCTGGGGAATCCATCAGTGCAAAGAGAAATCGCAAAATAGTTGTGGAAACTGGATCAGAACTATCCCAGCTGTTAGAAACCCATAAAAAGGATGCCCAGATATTTATCGGAATTCCTTTGTAAGTATGAAGATTCCAAAAATGGGATGTGTTTACAAAACCCACAGTTTTTAAAACAATGGTTGACTTACAGCCCAGGCATCCCTTCTTGTTGATTACCTCGGTCAGGAATATATGGCTTAGGTGACAGGGGCGATGCCAGTATTAAATTTTGTTTTATGCTGTGATTTTTTTTTTTGGGGGCCCGTTTGGGATCTGAATGGTGGTGGGAAGTATTTCATTCCTTTGATTTACGGCGTGCAGAACAAAGATTAATGGTAGGCGACTTTAATTTCGCTCTCTCAACGACTTTCGGGAGATACAGGGCCGAGGAAAGACACCCCTGGATGCCCCGGGTTTATTTACAAACTCGTTTTGGACAGACAGCGAACGAGAAGTGTTCTCTTCCTCTGGTGTATATTTGGCGTGGTTCTCCTTGGGTGAGGACGTGGCTGGGGCTGGAATAAAGTGGGGGAAGCCAGGGGCTCTGAAGCTGTATAAACAGGATCGTGTTGGATGGCCACAAAGCAACGCCGCCGGTTTCTTTGTCGGTATCTGAGGTTCCTGCCGCGTCAGATGACAGGGGGAGCCGTGGAGGTTCACTCCCCTCAGCTGCAAGAGACTTAGGGGCTCACCGCGCCCCATCCCCCAGCTCTGAGACACCGCTGCTCTGCCCCGACTCTCCACCGCATGGCACCCGTTTAGTCATTCAGAAAGCGACGCCTTGGCCACATGCGGCACTGTGAGGCATGTGTCAGAGAGCTGGCCGCTGTTCACATCCCGAAGGACGGCTTCGAAATGCCCGAGGGGCTCGGAGCCGGGACAGATCGGCGAGCACCTGCTCTCACTGCTTTTCCTCCTCGCTGAGATGAGAAAGCCAAGGCCACCCCACTCAAGCTTTCACTCACCGGAGAAGGAGCTGCGTGCACGGACGGCAGGGCTGCACGTAGGGTTTAAAAATCCAGTTTAAATGGCTCCTGTCCAACCTGACGCCCGGCTAGTTCTACGTAAACACGTGAGGCACACAAACCTCTAGTGTGTGCAGCCTACTGGCACTTGTCATTCATTCATTTTCTCATTCATTCGATAATGCTGCACGTGAACACGGTGCTGGGGGCTGGGGGCCCAGGCTGACTGATGTGGGCAAGCCCCCTGCTCTCAGCCTGGGCTGACCGATGCGGGCAAGCCCCCTGCCCCTCATCCCGGGCTGACCAATGCAAGCAAGCCCCCTGCCCCCAGCCCGGGCTGACCGATGCGGGCAAGCACCCTGCCCCCAGCCCGGGCTGACCGATGCGGGCAAGCCCCCTGCGCTCAGAGAGCTCACGTTCTCCGGGCGAGACACGAAACAAACGGGCAGACAAAGATGGCAATTTGTGGTAAGCTATCTATAGGGACATTGCCTTGCTTCATTCATAGCGTTTACCATGACAAATGCAACCTACATAGATTATAAAGTGGGGAGAGAGATGGCGATCACCAACCTTAAGTAGAGGTCGAGAAAGACCGTCTGGGGGTGGGGGGACATCTACCCCGAGCTCTAAGTGGTGGGATGGGGCCAGCCAGTCCCTGCAGAGGGGAGAGCACTGCAGAGACCCCGGCCCCACAGCACGAGGTGGCCGACCGCTCCAGGGACCCGAGAGGCCCCCCACATGGACACCACGCGGGGAGCAGGAGGCCAGCAGGCTGCAGGGGAGGAGCTGGGAGAGTCACCGTGACGGACCGACGTGGCCTGGTCCCCGTGGGAAGCTCACGTTTGTTCCCAGGGGGTACGGAAGGAGGGGAGGTGGCAGGAAAGGACGGGGAGCGACAAGGAAGGGCCGGCTGCAGAACTGAAGGCGAGAGAGAGAGAGAGAGAGAGAGAGAGAGAGAGAGAGAGAGAGAGAGAGAGTCGTGTGGCGATGGGGATGGGGAGGCGTGGATGGATTCGGAGCAGATCTGGGGACGGTGAACACCCACGGCACTCACGAAGCATCCGCCTGGCATCTGTAAGTAAGAAACAGCGCCGCTCGGAAGTTCTGAAGATGGAAGCACAGCAAATACTATTTCGGGGAGAAATGTAGTGAATGTACCTCTGTTCGTGTCTGGTTTAAAATGAGGGAGTAAGATAGAGGCGAGTGAGACAGGTCCATGAATTTATTTCTAAGTTGTTTTTTTGTTTTATTTTGTTTTGCTTTGTTTTGTTTTGTTTTACATGTAACGTGGACTTGTGGCTTTCCTTTCTGAGAATACTGTATGCTCCTGTTTAATCCTCCGATGGAAAGTTGGGTAACAAACAATTTTTCTCCACCGACTTGGTTCCTTCGTTATTAGAATTGTCACATCGGAACATCAATACTTTGACGTGTCCAAGAAAGCAGGAAGTCAACTCAGAAATGCGTATCATGCCAACTGCCTCAAGTTTGGTTCGACAGTAAAACATATGCCTTTCAAAGGAAAGTGCTATCTTGTTCTTGCTTCGAGTTTGCTGGAAGAATTGCACCATCTAACTACAAATGTCTCGCTGATCCTCGCAATATTTCGGTGAGGGAGACAGATGCACAGTTCTTCTGTTTTGACAATATCCTTGGTGAGGTGGATTATATAACAACCTCATTACAATGTCACAAAATAAACTTCAGGCTAAAGTATATATGGGAAGCTTTCATTTTGGACAGTCTATGCTACTTCACGAAGCTGAGTCACATGTTTACGTAATCCCAAACAGTGACAGGTCTCCGATTTATTTGGCTTTGTAACATGGTGATATTCAGCAATATGTGTGACTAACATCCAGTCTTTAAGGGGGAAGAAACAGGATAATTTTCAACATCAACACTAGAATTTATCTTGCAAAAAAATGCGTTCATATTCCATTTTGATTTTAACTTATGATTGGTTTCACTTGGCAGATCCATTATGGAAGAACCTTTTCGTATTGTTAAAAAAAAGTAATATTTTAGGATGTAAAAGAAAAGGGCATTAAGAACAAATTTGCCAGAATTCTATAGAAATACAATGCTCGAAAGTCTAAATGTAATTGAAATATGAAGATCACATAGTAGATGTGACATAAGTTTATACAGATTAAACTAAACTCTGAAATCATCTAGACAATCTGGGAAACAGTTTAACTTTTAATAATATACTTAGATTGTAACAGAAGATGCTAGCGTAAGAATTCAGAAATCAGATATATCACAGACTGCCTCCATCTGAAAAGTTTTCTTCCCATTTTTTTTTTTTGTTTTACAGTTTTAGTAACAGGACTGCTACCACTGTACTCGAGTGAGTATCTGCTGCTTCATTCCGGAATTTGAATCGGAAGCATCTGACCCTCAGGCAAGTATTCATTTCTATAATAAAGCACATCGTGTGCCCAGTTTAAAACACCTAGTAGAACAACAGGTGTAATGAGGGGTGAGAGAACCATAAAGAATGTCAAGCAGAAGCACGATAATTACAGGGCCAGGTTCAAGTCGCTTGGAAACTAGCTTTCGATATATTTATTTGTATATCTAATCACCGTGTAACGTTCTTACAAGTTGGATGCAATTATATAAACTCCTGACCCTTACGAGCCGGAAAAAAAAAACTGAGATGCGAAATCAAGCACCGTGTGTAATTTACTAGTCTTCTTCCCAAGGAAAGCGATTCACACGACTTTCCAAGGGACCGTCGAGCAGCAGAATGTTTAACAAGATGTCATTCCCTCGGCTAAAGTGTGTGTCAAGCCCTGTGGGTTTATTGAGCAGCTACTACGCGTCGGCACTTAGGACAAGTGGCATGTCAGCAGGGAGGGGGACGTCACACAAATAGTCACGCGTAACCGGGACAACTGAACGAAATGCTGCGAAGGGAAGCCACCAGGTGCCACTGGGGTGTAAGGCGGCCAGGGACCTACTCGGGGTCACACGAGGCTTTCCTGCGTTAGGGGATGCCTTAGGAAATACGATCATTTACCTGTGTCCAGGTTGTCATTTTCTGGTACCATATCCCTGGTACACTCCTTTTTTGCAACACTGGACAAACACCGACCGACCACGTGCTTGGTGGGACAATGTCCTTCCCCGGCATTCTCTGCAAATCCCCAGAGCTCGCTCCACCCAGCCAGCAGCTTGCCTCCCCCCTAAACCCAGGCAGCAGGGGAGGCCACGGGCATCTGCGGATCATGGCGGCCCGGCATTTCCGTTACGTGCCCTGCTGCGTTCCTTCTGCCACGCAAACCTGTCTCCC
>PVKZ01006257.1:0-37847 GCA_004027375.1 Macroglossus sobrinus
GACCTTGGCTGACAATGTTGTGTGCTGTCTGTGCACCCAGCACTATGCCAAGTGCCATCAGAGAGGGACGGACACACTGTCAGAAGTGGCTGAGGGTGGCCACATGGGGAAGGTGGATGGAGACAGCCTGGGTGCCAAGCCAGGTTCTGCCACTTGCTGACTACATGCCTTGGACATGTCACATAAGATGGGGACTGCTGTAATAATTCTCTTGTAGGGCTTTCATGAGGGTTCAAAGCAATAATTCAAGGTCAGTGTGGAAGCACTGTCAGTGCTAGAGGATGGTAAGATTTTTTGTTTTTCAAAATTAAGAAAAATGGAGAGAGATGATGGATAGACAGATATAGATAGATGATAGATAGATAGAGAAATAAATAGATAGATGATAGATAGATGATAGATAGGTGATAGATAGATAGATAGATAATGTTGATATTTTTAAAAATATGTCTCTCACCCATATTTCAGTGCAACCCAAATTCTATACATTTCTTTCACTGCAAAATCGAGTATATTTGTCTGACATAAAATACTAGTCATAGACCACTTGAAGTTACAGGGAAAGTTGACAATGATTCTTCCTGACTGGTTTTAAGTCAGAAAATGCTATGATTTATTGACTGTACTTAGTGGATATAGACGGCTTTGATAAAATCATTCATATTTTAATTTATTACTCAGTAAAAGACATATTGTAGAACATTTGGGAAAATAAAATGAATTTTAAAAGCCTACCACTCAAGTTAATATTTTAGTTATTTTCCTCCTTTCTTTCATGAAATTATTTTATAAGGTATTATAAACACCAACACACATATACACACAATTTTGCACCTTTTGGCTCTCCTTCATTATTTCCTAACTGTTTTGAAAGTTTATTTGACTTTTCGTAAACAATATTTTACATATGTGCTACTTCCTTGAAATGGATGACAATTTACTTAAATATTTCTCTGAATTGGGTAATTCTGTTGCTTCCAAACAATAATACATTTAAACAGACATGTGTTAATGTCATTAAGAATAAAAATAAATGTAGCGAAGCTGCCCCCATTAAATCAACAGACACACAAATAATAATCCCAGCTCTGGAATCATAATCCGAAAACTTGTATTATCTGGTGGCAATTTAGAGTCAAGTACAAACACCACAGCAATTCTCCTTCTTGTTTTTCTGAAAGAAAAAGAAGAGACTGAGGCTCTATAACCAGAGACATGGAGGATCAGAACTCACCACTTTCTACCTGGTAGCCTTGGGCAGCTATGGGGCCTCTCTGAGCATTGATGGTCTCATCTATAAGATGCAGGCAAGGTGACATCCTCACGAGGTGCTTGGAAAGATTAGATAATGTGCATCTGTTACCTGTGTCCCAAAACCCACCTCCATGATACTCATATCCCACGTGTGTGATGTTTGTTGGTCCAAATCTCAAAACTTTATGCGAGTAGGAATGAGGTCCCTTTTCATGGTATCTTTAGCGTCCAGCACGATGACTGTCACACGATGGGCACTTGGTAAATAGGTAATGAACAAATAAATGAACATCTTTTAATAACAAAACAGAAAATTTTAGTGATCGGTTAGTCTTCTAAGAAAACTCTGTGAGATCTTTTTTTTTTATGTTCAACACTACACTTTGCATCTGATCAAACTGTGAGTGCAGAATATTTTCCACTAGAATGTAATTGCATTTATGGAAATTTCAATGTATTTGCAGCCAACAAACCTTGACTGAATTGTTCATAACTCTAGTGGACGACACACTTTCTTAGTGACACCCACTCCCCTAACACTTTGCTACTAAATCACAAAATGGGGGGTGAGGAGTGAAGAGAAAGTAACTTTCTCCACAAAGCATCTCTACGTGTGGGTGGTCCGTGATGTTTACCTAATGTGAGTTTGTGGCTGAAGGGAAAATTCTTATTTCCCGAAATAAGAATTCAGTCAAGGTGAAGTGTACTAACGTTGATTACAGAACTAAGTTGGAGTAAGGAGGAAAAAGGAACTTCCTAATTCATCCCTGCCCCGTACAAACAAGGGCCAGGGAGGATGGCATGCTTTTTGTGACTCCACGTCCTGCAGAAGCAGGAGGCAGGATCAGTATTGAAACTACAAATGCTGGAACAAATGTTAGATTTGCTTTCCACCTATGAGAGGCAGATTTGGTGGCTTTTCTTTTCTCTCTGCTGACACGTGTATAAACAGGGGCCGAACTGTGACTCTTTGGGGATGCCAAGATCCTCTTTTTTATATCCCCTTCAGTCACTTGATGGGGGAGGCCTGCCAGTGACATGGGACCAGCTTCTTGTTAATAATTTGCCACAAAGGTTTGAGCTTTGAGGTAAAATCAACATAATCACTTTTCCCTCCTGAAAAAAAAAAAAGATTCTCAAAGCTGCTTCTGACCAGAAACCCTTCACATAAGGGTCATCATTCTTTTCTTCGCATCCCATCAGAGGCTGTGACACACACTGGGGACATGTGTGTCCCAGCCTGGACTCCCACCAGCCTCCATGGGAGGTGGTGTTAGGGTTCCAGAAACGAGCTCTGAGGACAGGTGGAATGTCCCACAGGACGAGCACCAGAGAAGGAGGGCTGGGGTCTGTCACCTCCTGGCCAGCTTGTCCTCAACACATCTGCAAACATCCAGCAAGGGAATGTCCTCTCTGCTCCTCAGGAAGACTCATGACCATCGGGCTGGGCAGGCAGGGACGGGTTTTCAATAGCAAAACTCTAAAATGACAATTTCCAGCCCAAGGAATTGGCGGATATTGTTGGTCAAAGCTGAGACCACAGGGTTCTCTCTTGAAGTGTGAGCTCACCTTCCCGCTGGGGGCTCTGGCCATGCCCAGGTGAGGGAGGAAGGGAATGCCTCTCTCTGACAACTGAACAGCAACGGGTGGCCGCATCTAAACACTTCTTTACTATTTAGAAGACTTCGAGTCACATTCTAGAACTTTCCTTATTCAAGTTTCATCAAGTCTCAAAACCTTTCATGTCTTCACTTGTGAAGAGGAAGTGGTGACCGTGGTAATTTAAATGATATGATATATGTGGAATGGCCAAACCCAGTGCGGGGGGTGTAGTAAGTGCTTAAAAAATAGCAAGCAAAGTTTGATCTGAATGTTTACTGATCTTATACCTCCCTCCACCGTGCAAGGTTCTGGAAGGCAGACGTAAGCCTGGACGTGGCTCACGGGCAAAGGAGGGTGAGACAGATCTTTCTTGATGGCTGCCTGTTAATGAGGTTTTGAGCGATTTTTCACACATTAACTTAATGAATCCTCTCAACCACCCAGCAAAAGGAGGATTTTATACCTCCACTAATGAAGAAACAGAATAAGAGAAGTTAAAAACTCGACCAACAAACACCACAGAGCAGCAGGAAGGGGGTACAGCTGGGTGTAGAGTTGAATTTTATCTCATTTCAAAGCCTGCATCTTCTCTCTAAGTAGGGGAATAAAGCAAGCATCCGATGCGATCTTTACCTCCCCCCGCCAAGATGGTGCTCGGTGGCAGAAAAGATTAAGAATGAGTCAGACCTCCAGGCTGAAAACTCAGCTTCCCCATCTACTCTCCGTGTGACTCAGTTCTTATTTATAAAATCAGGATAATACTACCATTATGGTTCAGTGCCTCGTAGCCGGCAGCTGCTGTTTGTTCTAAGTGCCTACAAGTCTTGACTCACTGAATCCTCAGTAAAACTCGAGGAGGTAAGGACCGTTATTATTCACATCATATGGGTAAGGAGGCTGAGTCACAGACAGGTTAAAAGCGAGCTGTCTACAGAGAAAGCTAGTCTGGGTCGGAGCTTGCATTGACATCCAGGCAGTGGGGCCTGGGGTCTGTATTCACCATGCCTGCTGCTCCCCTTGGACTGTTATCACCATCACTAGGCTGAAATGATATGGTATTTGAAACTCCTTAGAGTCACTCAATAAAAGTGAGCAATTATTTAGTATTATTACTATATTGGTTGTTTGATATGCACTGTATAAGCCTTATGAAACCCAGAGTAACTCGAAAAAGGCAAGTTCGGGACAGATGGTGCCTGGGCTGCTGGCTTTTAGTGAAAGAAGAAAGGATATGATGTATAGCGATGAAGGGTGATTTTAGGGATGAAGATGAGACTTTTTTCTGCATCTTTAATTCAACCATTTCGAACAGTTCTGGAAAATGAGGTCCATAATTCCATTCTCAGCCCTGAAGCAGAAGGGAGTGAGGGAAGCAGCTGTGGTTTAAAAAAAAAAAATAGAAATTGGACTAGTTAATCACAGATAATCCCAATGAAAATAAAATGGATCAGTGTAAAAAAATTAAAAAAACCAAGGAAATTGCATAAGCTCAGATACTTATAATAGTTTTTTCCTTTAAAATGTGTTAAATCAAATTATTCTTCACACCTGCTTAAAAAGTCAAAGAACACAAGAATTTATGATGAAAAGCAAGAATCCTAGGCCCCATCCACACTCGCAGCCTAATCCCTCAAGAAAATCACTTTTACTTGTTTCTATTATTACGTCTGAAATCATATGATGTTATACTCTCCTGTCTTATTTTTCTTACATCAGACACATTTTACTGATTTCCTACTATGATAAAACAGTTTCATTCACATTAGTTTGTACCAAACTTTTCATTAATTGTATTATTAATTTTAGTGATGTCAGTTACATACCGATCCCCTATTTCTTCCTCCATAAACTGGGTCATATCAGGAGAGGGTTTCCTGCCTCCTCGCGTCTCCCCTGTCCCCTTCCCCTTTTTCATCAGTTATGCCATAACTCTTACCTTGTCCAGGTGGGACACCTGGCCTTCCACTCTGCCACTTCTTCACTCATCTCTTCCGTTTTTTCTCTTTGATTGATCTTCTAAGCAAAAATCCAATAAATCACGCTTCTACGATCACAGAATATCTTAAATACATCGTTCTCAAGTCCCTCCGAGTTCCTCACGTGCTTCTCCAGGTGTGGTTCAGAAAGCCCTCCTCCTAGTGTTTCTTTTCTCTTTATGGACCCTTGGATCGAACCCTTCTCTTCTCCCCTTTTGTACACTCTACTCATTTAGCTCGAGTCATCTTCAAGAAACTTTCTCAGATGGGAGATTCAGGAGGTAAAATTTTGAGTCAAAGCAAAAAAAAAAAAAGTAAAAACAAGAATAAAAAGAAACCAAAACATTTTATTTTATTTTCACACTTGATTGATAACTTGGCCAAGTGTACAATTCTGGGAATAAAATTATTTCCCTCCAATCCAAAAATCTTTGGAAAACGTTATTTCACTATCTTCTAGAGTCTATTCGCAATCATCAAAAACTGAAGCCATTTAAATCTTATTTTTTGGTAGGTAATATATTTTATATCTTTTCCCTTTGTTGTGTTTTAGAATGTTTTTTTATCACTGTAGTTGTAAAATCTACAAATAAAAATAGATAGACTTTGGGCTGATTGATTTCTGTACCCAGAGGATAACAATTAAAAGAATGATATTAACTGAAGAAGGGATTGTCTGTTCTGTTTCATCCGACATCCCTGCTTAAACTGGAAAACTTGATTAAAGACATAAAAATATGAAAACCAAATTTCAGAGAGCGTAAAGACAGAACCTGGATGATCGCATCCCGATTCAAAGTATCTAGATAGACTGAAAACACTGAGTCATCTCCAACCTCCAACAAGTGGCCATGTGACAGAAACAGACAGATCATCCATGAGATCTGCGACAGGTCATCCATGAAACCGCACATGATTTCCCTTTTTTCAATGTCCCACACCCATCTGGATCTCTAATTTCATAATCTCTCATTCTGAGGTCTACGAAAATACTAAAATAGGGGGAGGGGGTGCCCTCTCTTCTCTTTGTACCCCGCTAACCTTTTTCTTCCTTACTGGCCCTTGTCTTTTTCTCTCATTGTTAACACCATTTTTTCTCAATTATGTCTAGGAGCTCCTCTTTTTCACTTGTCCTTCCTTCCACCCATGGACTTTATGAATGCAGAGCGAGCACAATCCACGCCTCCCGGAAAGTGAGAGTTGAACTGAGAATATAAGCTGAGACATATCGCTTTATGAAGTATAGGGCACAATGAAGATATATACCAGGGCATTCTAATGTATGGTGGGATGTGGGCTAGTCCAGGAGGCATCTTTGAATCAATAGTCTTAAATGAAAAATGGACCAGGACATTGGGTGTACTCATTTTCTTGACATTCTCCCAGCTACATTTCTTCCTGTTTAATCTTGAGACATCAGAGTTAGCATTTCACCATGAAAAATATGAATTCTCACAAAAGGCTTTATTTTGGTGTCAGAAAACCTAGTAACCAGGCTAGAGACTATCAAGAAAATTGTGATGAATTCTTAAATAAAGATAGCACAAGGTAATAAACTTTTATTCCCTGAAAACCATCTAGTCCAACATCTACCTCCTGAAATCCTATTTTATGGGAGGTAACTGAGGCTTAAAGTGGTTAAGTGACTTACATGAGATCAAGTAGCATAGCTTGCTTTTGAATTCCTTCTTTTACCATGGTTACTTCATTTATGTTTTGACAGTCATTGAACGTGTCCCACTATGTGCTCAGGCATTATAGGACTAACAGAGTTAAACTAGAGTCAGTACCTGCAATCCACAAGCTTATAGTCGGTTGTGTAGATAAAACAAAGCCCGATACTCTGAATGATGATACTAATGAGTGCCTACTTTATAGGAATTTGTGATGATTTTATGAGATTGTGCATGTCACATCGTAAGCATCCCAATAATAACGGCTCATTATCAGTAGCAGTGGCAGCAATTTTAATATTTTTCTCAAATATAAGAGAGGTTCTAATTGATGTTGGGAATCATGGAAGGAATAAATTGTATTGAATTAAAATGATCGGCTATGCTGTGAATTAAATAAACAAATCGTCTTTCTCCATGGCAAAGGCTGATGGCTCTAAAGGAAATAGCTCTTCATGAAAGATAGGGACACAGGTTTTTTGAAAAGAGCTAACATAGTGTCTGCATTTAGTAAAATGCATGATTTGCAAATTTACAAACTACATGGCACAAGAAAAATGTAGGTAATTCACAGTATAGCCCTCCAGTGGAATATTATGCAATCTATAGACTATTTTAGTAAGGAGTACACAATATGCCAGAATATTGCACACAAATTAAATAAAAACAATAGAATGAGAATTGTGCATGTAATAAGACTGTAACAATAACAAAAAAATCTAGATAAAGACAAAAATCCTGGAGATAGATATACCAAAATATGGTCTCTTTTGAAATGTGACAACACAAGCATTATTTTATTTTATTTTATTTTTTTATGTATTTTCTAATTCTATTTCGTGAGCACATATACGTTCTGTAATGCAAAAATTTAAATATGATTGAAAAGTTGGAGCCTGGTTTAACTAATCCCATCATTGCAGGAAGGATTCTCTTACCAGAGGAGACGTTTGTTTAAACTGTTATGTGATGCCCCGTCCAATTCAGCTTACGTCTTCCACACCCCTGAGCATGATTCCTCTCACCTGAAGGCACCTGGGAAACATCCGGTGGGTGAAGCATGCGAGTGAATGACTGAAGGGGTCAAGAAGAAACAAACCTGGTTTGCACACCTGGTTGAAGACACACTTCTACTTCCAAGTAATTGGATGGCAGAGTGCTAGGCAGAACGATTGAGGAAGGTTGAAAACAGATGATGCTTACATCACGTTGCTTTAATAATCCTATAATAGTAGCCTTTGAAGATTCCCTACCCCTCCACGACGTATGGGGCTAGACCTTCTTGCCTTTCAAACATTTTTTTGAGTACCAACTCTGAGCCAGACCTCATACAGGAAACTGCAGGATAATTCGACGTGAACGAGCCCGGTCCTCACCCTCGCTGAAGTTCGGAAATACAAATCAAATCACATGTTTATAGATCTAAGAGGCAATTGTTTATAGATCTAAGAGGCAATCAACAAACATGCACTAAGCCATTTCAAGTTTATTCGGCAATAATCTACTGAGCATGTCCAGGTGAGATACCAGATTAGCCATGGTGGGTATGGGGGGGATGACCAACAGAGGAGCCCACATTCCAGTGGGTGAGTCAGGAGCTGACCTTCTCATTGCATAATCGATTGTCTTTTCATAGATGTGATAAAGGATGAGGCAGTGACACCATGAGAGCACACACTGGGTGTATCAGTTTTCTATTGCTTCCTCAACAAATTACCACAAATGTAATGACTTAAAATAACGGAGATCTATTTTCTCACAGTTCTGAAAGCCAGAATCCCAAAATTTGCAAGGCAGCCCATGATGTCTCTGAAAGCTTAGGGGAGAACCCTTTCTTGCCTCTCCCAGTTATTGGTGTTTCCAGGTGTCCTTGACTTGTGGCAGCCTCACTCCAATCTCTGTCCCCATCTTCACATGGCCTTTTCTTATGTGTGTCTCTTTCTCTCTCTGTCTCAAATCTCCTTCTCTTATAAGAACACCAGGCTCTGAATTTAGGGCTCACCCCCCAAATTCAGGATCACCTCATCCTGATACCCTGAAATTAAATTTTAGTTTTTATCTTAAGAATTAAGGAAAGCCACTGAGAGCTTAAGGAACAGGATGAGGCAGATAACATTGGGGACTGGCTGAGAATTTAGGTTTTAACTACATCACCCTGTCTCCATGTGGAGAACTGATTACATGGAGACCAGGGTGGGGGAGGGGAGGCTCACTCTAGCACATTAATCTAGATATGATGTCACCTCAAGCTAAGATGTCCACCGAAGAATCAGAGGGAAATAGAGGATTTGAGAGACATTTAAGATAAAGAAGTCACTCCCAAGTTTCTGGTTTGTAGTTTTGGATGGATTGTGGTATCATCCAGTGACATAGAGAACTCAGAACCAGAACCAGGGTTTGGAGAAAGACAATGAATGAAACCAGTTAGAATGGGGGCTAAGGGCAGCAGAGACAAACACTGACGGGAAAATATCAGAAAGCCCCATTGAGGAGGGAGAAATTAGACCAAGTCATGAACATTTTCTGGAAAGCAAAGCTGGGTACTGTGGGAGAAACATGAGGAGAGAGATAGTCTCATTGAAGCAAGAACCCAGAGCTAAGTCAGGGTGGCTCTTGACAGACGTACAAAAGAGTGTCCAATTCATAACACCATCTGCAGAACTTAACCTCACAAATCATCCACTTTCTTGGAGGAAGAGTTCATTACTTTATTATTATTGTTGTTATTATTATTATTATTATTATTATTATTATTAATTATTTTCCAGTGTAACTGCATCTAGTTTTCTGACTTCAAGCTACATCAAATTCTTCTCGGAAGCTGATTAGGAAGAAAACCTCATAAAGTGAATAAATGTGCTTGGTAAGAAATAGCACAGTTGTAATTATGATAGTAGCAAAGTGACTAGGAAACAATGGTGGCCGCAGGTGGAGAACCACCAGGTTTGTAGTGAATGAGAAGCGAGCCGCTGGCTCCCAGTCTGGGTGTATCCTTGACGATGTATACATAGAAGCAATTCTCGACTGTGCAAGGATGAGCTCAATCGTAGCCATTTGGAGTTTGAAGTGATACACAAAATTCATGTGTGATGCCTAGAAGCACAGAAAGACAGAGAAGAATACAGAGAGCAAGAGGGAGATCCTTGCGAGCCTAACTTACAAAAAAGTAGGAGTCAATGTTCTTGGTTTGGGAGGTATAACTCAGAAGGAGACGTCCAGGATTTGTGTGTGCCTTTTTGTCCCCCACAAAGTCGTGGAAGTAGCTAGCGTGTGTGTTACGCATTTGATGATGTCGGGAGCTTGATCAAAGCTGGAGGTAAGGATTTGGGTCCTGTCAATTATGCAAAGAGTGATTGAAGGCATGGGCTGGGACGAGAAGGTCCATAGGATGTGAGCAGAGCCGGATGACTCTGCTGTGACTGGGACGAGGGTCTGGGGCCTGAGGATGGAGCTGAGGGGGTTCCTGCTACGCCTCTGTGGCCCCAGGGTAATTAATTAGGTGAGAGAGCAGAGCTGGAGACCCTATGGGCCACGCCACAGACGGGGCTGCAGCTAGAGTGCTTTCCAGATGTCAATAGCCTTTTGCAGACAATTAAGAGGCTGCCTTTCTCTCTCTCTCCCAGGACCCCTAACACAAACTGTCTGAACCACAACAGTTGAGTCTGAGTGTATCAAATAAGTAAAGCAAAGCAGGACCCCAAGAAATAACTGCGGTTAGTGGCTTGTGGGGCTACTGATGGTGGGGGCGGAGGGGGTTGCTCAAGAGAGAAGAACTTTCTTCTAATCAATGTGCTAATTTAGGACAGAAGGTCTCCTTTCTCTCTCTCTCTCTCTCTCATTCAATTTCCCTGGGTTTAGCCCTCACCTCCCTGCCCTCGGCCCCCTCTCCAAACTGGCTGCATGGAAATTTGGTCCAGTTTTGTTTTCTTTCTTTCTTTCTTTTTTTTAATACAGATACATTAAAAAAATAAAAATAAAACAGACACTGATCTTCAAAGAAGCCTGCAATTTCACTGGCGACGGAATGTTTATAGCCACAATTTGCTTGTTTCTTATTCCATTTTATTTTGCTTCCCGAACTAAGGCCTACATGCATGGGCCTGCAGGCTCTTCAGAGAGCAAGGGGGAGAGACAGAGACACAGAGAGATAATGAGACAGAGAGACAGAGAGATGCTTCCAGAAGCTATGGCTGTATCTGCCTATCTGTCCGTGGGTGTTCTGGACCCAGAAGCCATGTGATGCTGCAGGAGAGAGGGATGCTTGGGGGTCAGGATGACTGGCCAGAGGGACCAGCTAAAGCTAGGTTAAAATCTCCCCAATTAGTTTAAGAAAGGCTATGTGATGGAGGTAGGTGTATCTTAAAGCCAGAGAGTCATGGGTTTAAACGTCAACTTGGTCACTTTCTTGTTGTATGACCTTGAATAGAACTATCTCTGAATTGGGTTTCTCCACCCATCAACCAGGAGCATCGCTCCTGCTGGATCGTTTTGAGATGAAGAGAATAGGACACTGGCCAGCGGGGCAGAGCAGGTCTGGAGAGGAGCTGAGAGTGAGGTGTTCGTGAGAGGAAGAATATTCTGGGCAGGAGGGCAGCCGGCACCCCCACATACAGGTATGTGAGAGCAACATGGCTTGGGGGAGGAGGAGAAGTGAGTGATGACTGGGTATCCATTCCAAGGGTAGAGCCACTGGAAATGAGGCTGGCAGGACGTGAGATCAAGCTGTAAACCATGCTGTGGAGTCTGAACTTCTCCTTCAGGCAGCAGGGGGACCCTGGGGTGTCCAAGTAGAGAACCACTTGTGTTTAGATTGTGTTCTAGAAAACTGACCAAGAGCAGCATGGCAGGTCCCCTGTGGGAGGGAGAGAAAGAAGGAAAGGAGATGGAAAAGGGAAAGCTAGTGACGTCCCCGTCCTGTGCATGAGCTGACGCGGCCACTGCTATAGCGAGGGTGTACCCCCGAATGGTCACGTGACAGCGCTACGTTGGAATCCCAGCTCAGCGGTGGTGAAAACCGAAATGAATTCCTTAAAGTCACGGGGGATGGTGACGATGGGTAGTCCTCACATGGACGTGGTGAGGCCCCAGTGGTTTTTAAACACACAGAACACTGCAAAGCACTCACAAGTGTCCGTGGCATATCCATGCTGGGAGTCAGGACCGGTACAATGGCGGGTCACTCTGTGCTCTGGCTAAGCATTCGGTGCGCACTGTCCCACCTCGTCTTCACATTTACCCTGAGAGATGAGTACTTCTTTTATTTCTTTCTTTGCCTTTACAGAAACTGAAGCTCAGGGGAATTAAATTATTGATGCCTCATGGAAGAGCTGGGAAATCCACCAAGAGCTAAAAGCAGTGATCGTAGACCTCTCCTTGGAAAATGGGGACGCCAGGGCTGGGGACCTCAGGGTCCTCAGTCTTGAGGCCCTGCTGTGTAGAGTGTGCAAAACAGCCAATGGGGACACTGCTGGTGGAAAAGCCTAGCTTTAATGCTTCCTGAAGTATTTCTGCTCCCCGGCCCCAGTCACACCCCATTCACTTAGTGTGCATGTGCGTGTGTGTGTGTGTGTATGTGTGTGTGCATGTGCTTGTGTGTGTCTGTGTCTGAGTGTGTTTTGGAGCAAGTGATTTACCACGTTGGCTCTGATCAGAGCTAATAGTCCTCCTCTAGCACACCCTCGCTAGAGGACGTTTTGAGGGACGTTGAAGGCAGCTTTGCTTTTGGACAGATCAATCAACTGAAGAGCAGATTTCTACATTTTTCTCTTGGCTAAGTTCTCCTTCTCTTTCCTCCTCCCTCTCAGCTATATTTGGTGAGAGTTTAAATCTGATAGAGATAAATAAGCTCTATTTAGAACCAGCCAGGTTCTATTTCAAAAGACTTGTGTGATTTTTATCGAAAAAGTACATTTGTAATTATGATTAGAAGTTTCTCTACAAGTAAGACCCTAGTCCCAATATTCTGTGCCCTGTGAAAGCAAGCAATAGAATCGTGGACCCCTGCAGCTGGGAGAGGCTCCAGCCTCAGCATCACTGACCCAAAGCCCTGGCACATTCCCTGGGTACCACCTGACCACTTGGCTGATGGACCACTTGACCGCTACCAAGACGTAGGACTTGCTCTCAGCGCTTCTGCCCTCTTCCTCCATGGACACGTTGACTACTGGAAGATTGTTGTTGAAATGTCATTCTCTAGAGGCCCCTGCTGATCCTGACTGGTTCCCAAAGCAGTGCGCCATCTTTCTTTCCCAGGAGAGCCCTTCTGAAACCTGTGGACACTACTTTGTGTTCTTGAAGCTCTTCTTCGTCGGGTGGACATGTTGAGCTTGTTTGGTCCTTCCCTAAAAGGGCACGATTTCCAGGTCCCTTCGGGTGAAGTTGTGCTCCAGAGCTAAGGCGAGTCCACACGGATGGCACTTCTGCTGTGAAATGATGAACCGGATTGTATCAGCGAGTTCCCAGTATGGCGGATGCTGTACACCGAACTCGTTGGGAGGACGTTGTAGGAGCCGTTGCATCATTGACATGAAGATGAGCCTCCACTAGCTCTCCATTGTGCTTGGAAGAAGATTCAGATTCCACTTCAAACCAACTCAGTGCATCGCAGACTGTGACCTTGGCCCCCAGCTCATCTTGCAAGAGATTATCCCCGACTCTCTCTCCCCCGGCCACACTGGCCTTTGTTTTGTTCCTTGAACATGTCAAATGTACCCCTTATTTTCAAGTGCTGTTCCCTGCACCTGGAGTGCTCCTTTCCCATCCTTCCTGTACGGGGCTTGCTCCTACCTGTCTTCAGCTCTTTCCTTGAACTTCCTACCTAACATACTCCTTGCTGCCTCCCTCATGTTCTAGCTTCTTCCTTGCCCTTATCACGGTTAAAATTATCTGCTCATTTACTCATTGAGTTTATGTTCCCCATTGTCTGTACGATCCATGAGAGGAGGTGATCTGCTTGTCTTGTTTACGTCGAGTCCCTGTTGACTGGAACTGTATCTGGCACAAGGTGTGGCCCACAGGGGTATTTGTTGAATTACTGTCTCTGTGAATGAATGAATGAATGGGCTGAGTGTGGGGAAGACTCAGAATAAATATGTGGGGTCATGGCATCTTAGAGGCTGTAAAAATACTAATTTTATAGATTGATTCTAATCAATTATGCTGATCTCACAGATCAATGAAACTGTGTCCAGTGATGTACCCAATATCACATTGTAACACCATAAAATCATACATGAACTGGCAGAAGACTATCCAGTTTCTTAATAGGGGTGACAAGTTTTGTTTGTTTGTTTGTTTTCCAATGGAAAGTAAAATGCATCAGCATACACTAAACGCTAAAAGCACTAAGCGAATATGGTGTCTTAGTAGAGAAGAGTGATGCTTTTCAGAGCAGGTTTTCTAAGGTGGTCCTTTTGGTATGGAGAAGATTGAGACAGAAAATAAAGAGTTTAAAAACACACATGGGAAAACCCATCTGAGAAGAAGGCCAGAAGCTGAACTCATGACACTGATTCTGGGAAGAGTGTGGAACTGGGCCTGGTGGGGAAGTGAGGGAGATCTCAGTGAGGGGAGAAGGGAGCTGAGGGGAGAAGGGGGCTAGGTGGAATGCCAGTCTGGGCTGTCCAGATCAAGGCCTTAGACCTCATTTCCTGCACGTGGGTGGTCTTTGAATGGCCGAGTGAGATTTAGGGGGATTCACATAACAGTGGTAGATGGAAAAAATGGGAAGATAAAAAGAAACGAATGGATGAAGCCAGGCCAGAGGCCACGGAGAGGCCCAGCCGTCCTATGACAGTGAGCACCCCAGGGAGCAGAGGAGAGGGGCAAGGTAGTTGGGTGCATTTATGTGAATGCTCTCGGCCTTTCCATGGTGTGGCGTGCTCAGAACTGGAGCCGTCACTACTGCTTACTAACCGCATCCTAAATGACGTTCCCGATGAGCTGGTGAACACTGGGCCACAGCGGTACCCTCCTCACGCCCCTGGGAGACAGCTGGTGGCCCGCTGCAGGCAGACAAGCTGGCTTTCTAGGAAGCAGCTGTGTGATAGTGAATGTTTTTGCACTTTTCGGCATCACAGTTTTCTCATCTGTACAAAAGGAACAAAACTTGCCCACCACCGAGAACTATTGTAAAGATGGTATGAGAATTTGCGTGTAAAATGCATACAACCAATTTATGAAAACAGAAGTGTTTCAGCGTTTTTTTCCTCTCCTATATTCTTTCACCTGTATGTAACCTGGACCTATACTCTCGATTTTGCATTTAATCGATTGATAAATTTGAAAAGAATGTTCCCAGCAAAGGAGTTGGAAAGTGATAGTTTCATGGAATGTTATATATAATTCAGTGGGAATTTTTGTCCAAAAATTAAAATTTGTGGCTGGCAGGAAATTTTTTTGAGCGTGAATTATAAAATTGTTTAAATTTTTTTTAATCAATTACCATTTTAATATCAGGAGATTACACATGCTGAGAGTTTTTTTGGCATATCTTGAAAATCTGAAGGTCCATCAGCCCAGAGCCTGCTGTGTGTTGGCCATTAACTGGAGTGGTGGCCAGTGCCCACCTGTCCCACCGTATTCATTTGCTAAGGCTGTCTCAAGAAAGGACCACACGCTAAGAGGTTTCAGCAACAGACACCTGTTGTCTCACAGTTCTGGAGTCTAGAATGTGAGCTCAAGGGTATGGTAGGTCCCTGCCGAGGGCTATGGGGGGAATCTGTGTCAGACCTGTCCCCTAGCTCCTGGGGCTTTAGTGTCGACCTCAGGCATTTATGATCTGTAGAAGCATCACTGTGATCTCTGCCTTTATCTCCACATGGTTCTGTGTGTCTGAATCTGTGTTCAAATCCTCCTTTCTTAGAAGAACACAAGTGTTGCTGTATCAGGGATTATTTTAGTGATCTTATCGTGACTTAGAAAATCTCCAATGACTACTACCAAATAAGGTCATGTTCTCAGGTACTAGGGGTTAGGATGTCAACATATGAAGCTTTAGAGGACATGATTCAACGCACCAGCTTACACCAGCTTACCTCCGGACTCTGCGTACCTGTCTGCCAAGTCCACTTGGCCCCTGGCATGGTTCAGTAGGCAGTCTCTGGCTTTCGATAAAATGCCCACTTTTGATCGCTGCAGACCTGAGGCCCCGTCTCCGCAGTACCAACCAGCTTCAAAGTCTGGTGGCCGCAAGTTCACATCCGGGGGTCCTCCTGAGGTGCCCTGGATGGTGACTGGCAGAGATAGATGTGTTCTTCCCTCTTCTAGTTTGTTCACCCTTGCATCTCTCACTTAGAGAGGAAGCAGTGATGGATGCTGTGGTGTCAAGCTCGGTGCCTTGGATTGGGGAGGAGTCATGAGGGAGCATTGGTTTGGTGAGGGGCAGGTGACAAGTCGGGGCTGTGGCAGGTGAAGCCTGAGGTGACATCCGAGGAGATGTATCCAGGAGGTGGTGCACAATGAGATACTGGGATCAAGTTTGTCCTCTGAGCCAGACAAATCAGAACCTTCTCCCATCTGGCAAGGAGCTCATTAGAATTATAGTTTGTTAGAAATCCATGTGTGTTTGTGATTTTTCTCCCTCATTTAAGTTGATCATTAGAAAACATTACACATATTCACAGAGTAAAAACTTCGAGGTAAATCACAGTTTCTCTGGGTTTCATTTTCTATGAAAATGGTTCTTTGTATTACTCCTATGAACAACAAATATTTTTTCAACCTACCAAAATGCCAGTTAAATTATATTTTGAAAATTTTCTGATCGTGTCAGCTGCCAACAGCACTTTAAATAATAAGAATTAGATCTCGCCTAAATAAGGTGGTAATTCCATTAAGAAAGGCCGGAGACCTCAGAGTTTAGGGTCTAAGGAACTGAACCACAGGCTTGCTGCAAGGTTTACAAAACCCTGAAAACCTGAACACAAATGTACCATGTTTGCTAGGGATCTGCCACCCACTGTCATGCTCTGAAGCCGGCACCATACTCTTTGGCCACCCCTGGAAGGAGTAGCCATAGCCAGGGTCCATGACAAATGATTCCGATGTATCACACTTTTTTTAGGTATTGGAAATGACATTTATGAATGTTTGACTCTGTAGAGCTGAAATGTTGAGGATCATAGAAAGACATAGATACAGGTAGGTACAAGTAAAATACTAGTTATTCATAAATGATCACTGTTCCAGGCCACACACTCAGTTCTTGAGCTAGTTTAACATGACACGTTAATATCACACAACCTATTATCATCATCACTATTATCGTTGTCATCATCATCATCATCATCATCATCCTCATCCATTTTAAAGCAGAGGAAACCAAGCCCTGAAAATATATAGGATTTATTCTCAGCATATAGCAGTATAACTCTTCAGTATAACTTTGTGTCTCTAGATGGGTGCATAGTGGTACATCTCTGTGGACATGTCACTTACCCTCTCTTCTGTGCCCACTATAAATCTAAGAAAAACTTGTATTGCAGTTATGGAAAACTCTTTGGAACTTTTTCCCTGACTCATCTAAATAACAGAAACACATCAAGCAAGCTGATATATACAAAAAGGACTATAACAAAATATTTTTATTCACTATCTAGGATCCACAAAGATGAACATTTTGCTATATTTCATTTTGATGTTTTGAAAAAATTTAACCACTCTGGAGAGAATCGAAGTCTATTCTATTCATCAGTGACCCTATTTCTCTTCCTCCTTGTCCAGAAGCCTCCGGGATTTTAATCAGGTTTGCATCCTTCTTGTCATATTTTATACTTTTATAACTCAGGTATTTGTCTTAACAACTTGTAGAATGTTTGTAGAATTATAACTTAACTGGAATGAAAGTACTCTTAAAAAATTTCTAAAAATTATATTCACATAATTCACCAAATGTATAAAAAGTACAGATAATAATATAATAGATATAAATATTTATATAATAGAAATTTGATGCACATGGATATTGTATTTTATTTTCTTCAGATAATTTTTTGAAAGATATAAAACAATGCAGATTTGGCTAATGGACCCTTCCTTATCCACATGTTCTTCCCTTCCCTGAGAAAATCTTTTCAAGAATTCTGTTATTTTTTCTATGTTTTCTGCTTTTGTTATACAAAAGTATCCTTAAACTACACAAAGTGTTGGTGTTGTTTTCAAAAGTTATATTCCCAATATCTTCATCTATATTTGTCTCTCAATCCATCTTCACCTTCATCTTCATCTCCATCCCCATCTCCATCTCCATTCTACATAATCGTTTGGTGATATACTTTGCAAATACCTTATTGCAGTGTGCCCCATCTTTTTATTTTGCTTATAGTGTCTTTCATATCACAGAAGCCTTTACTTTAGGTATAATTACATTTATTAATTATTTTTCAGTTCTTTTAACAATAGTCTATGAAAGAAAATTCTTATAGTCTAATGAAATGATCATTATTTTTCTATCAATATTGAATAATAACTTGATTAAGTATAGTGTTTCCGGTGATACAGTTTCCAAGAAGAACATACTTTTCTTCCTCCTCCTCCTCACACCCTCCTCCCATCCTACTTGGCATTCCTCATACAAAATCCATAGTTTCTTTTTTTTTTTTTGCAAAGTTGATAAGGTACTCATTTGTTATTCATCTTGTGCAGGATTTAGTGCTCTCACTGTATCTGTTTCTGCTGAGAAATCATTTATCTTATTCGTTTTCAGCTATTTACATCTGTTATCTTTTTGATAACTCTCTTCTCTCTATGAAAATTCTCTTAAATATATGTTGGACCTTCTAGTTCTATAGTTTGTGAGGCTTAATCTTCTCTTCATAGTTTCTATTTCTTCTTTACTGTGAGGTATTCAGGGTTAGACCTTCAATGATATCCAACCTGCTTTTTACATATACATATAGTTATACATACAGAGGGTTTAAAAAAATAAGTATATATATAATATATATATACTTATATATATGTGTGTGTGTGTGTGTATATATACATACATATGTGTGTGTGTGTGTATATATATATATATACATCTTTTTTCTCTATCTCAGTCTATTTTAAATCTGAGTTCATTTTCTAATTTCAACCAAACATTACAGTTAGAATCTAGTTTCCTCTTTTCCATATTTGTGACTCCTTTCACCATAGTGAGAAATCTGTATCCCATTATCCTGAATTTATTTATTCATTTGCTTTAGTCTAGAATACACAGAGAGTGATTTCAGAATTGCTAAAACATACTGCTACAAGAAACAAACATACTAACTGAAGTTCAAAATTTATTCACAATGTTGACATACAATTTACCTATGGTTTGAAATGAACAAATCATAGAAGCACAGTTGGAGGCATTTTGACAGATGAATGTAATACGTAAACCATATTACTTTCAAGACATAGAACATTTCCATCTTTAAGAAAGTTCCTAGTAAATTTCCCCTTTTCTGTTCCAACCGCAGGCACCCACAGTTCTGATGTTTCACCATAGATTCATTTTGCTGTCCTAGAATTTCATAAAAATGAAATCATACCGTATATTCTGTTTTATGGGCTGCTTCTGTCACTTAGCATAGTAACTGTGAGATTTACTGATGTTGATGATTTAAATGTATTAATTCACTCAATGTTATTGTTGAGTAATATTTTATTATATTATTATTTTCTTATCCATTTACCTGTTGATGGATATTTGGGGTTGTTCCCAGTTTTCATTATGAATAAAATTTTTATGGACCTCTTTGTACCATTTTGCTTAAAGGCATATATCTTTATTTCTACAGGCAAAATACCTACGATTAGAATTATAGGGTGAAAAGGTAGGGCTATGATTCACTTAAAAATGTAAACTCCTAAACTTTTCCAAAGAAGTTATGTCATTTTACATTCCCATTGGAATATAAGATGTGTATATTTAATATTATGACAACAATTGACTATAACAGTCATCCTAATTTTAGCCTTTCTAGTAAACATACGGTGGGTAACATCTTATGATTTTAACTGCATTTCTCTGATTACTAATGATGCAGAGAAATTTTCAGGGGTTTGTTGAAAATTTTCATGTCTTCCTTTGTGAAGTTTTTTCATGTCTTTTGCACATTTTAAAAATTAGCTTTTTTCTTTTTCTGTTTAAGTTGTAAGAATTTGCATTCTGAAATAAAAGTTCTCTGTTAGGTAAATATTTGCAAACTTTCTCATTCATTTTATTAAATTTGTCCCTGGATAAGATGATTTCAAAAATTCTATTGAAGTCTAAATTATCATTTTTTTTATGGTTATTGCCTCTGTGTTCTGTCCAAGAAGACTTGGTGTGTCCTCAGGTCATAAAGATATTATCTTATTTATTTGTATTTAAAAGCTTTATAGTTTTAGATTTTGTATTAAATTAAAATTATTTTTTTGCATAGTGTCAGGTAAGGGTTGCGGTTCATTTTGATGCCACATTTGTTGAAAAATTTTACATTCTTCATTTAGTCCCTTTGACATTTTTGTTGAAAAATCTAACAGTCATATAAATGTAAGTCACTTTCTCAATCTTCGTTTTATTTCACTGACATATTTGTCTATTTTTATATCAACATCACAGTCTTCTTTAATGTAGCTGTAGAGTAAAATTAAAAGTCTGATAGAGCAAGTGTTTCAACTTTGTTCTATTTGTCAAGATTGCTTCGGCCATTTTAGGGTTTTTTTTTTGCATTTTTATATAATCTGCTTGTCAATTTCTCTTTTGCTAGCTAAAATTATAATTAGGAGGATGCTGAGTCTATAGCTCAATTTGGGTAGAATCAATATCTTAACAATATTCAGACTTTGATCCATGAACATAGTATAACTATATATTTAGGTTTTCTAAATTTCTCTCAGCAATTATTTAGTTATTAGTGTATACATTTTGTATATCTTATGTTAAACTCACCACCAAGTATTTTATATTATTTTAAATACAATTTTATTCCCTAGTATATATAAAGTTTATTATTGTATATTGATCTTGTATTCTGAGACTTGATTAGTTCTAAGTGTTGTTTGTTTGTTTATTAGATTGCCAAATATTTTCTAAAAGAAAAAAAAAAACAACTTGTCTGAGAAAAAACAACGTTATTTTTTCTTCACAATGTTTTGTGCTTTATTTGTTTTTCTTGCCTTGCTTTTCCACTTAAGACCATTTTTACCTCATTTCTAATGTTAGGGAAAAATAATTCAGTATTTCTCCCCTTAGTATGATGTTAGTTATAGGTTTTTCCTACAATCCATTTATTGGATTAGGAAAGTTCTCTTCTATTTTATTTTATTCTCTTTTATTGCTATTTTGCTGAGAGTTTGTATTATGAATAGATGCTAAGTCTTACTAAATTCATTTTCTTTGCTTATGGTTGATTTTTAAATGAACTTTTTACACTTGGGATAAACCTCATTTAGTCAGGATGTTTATAATTTTTATATGTAGCTAGATTGCTTCTGCTAATCTTTTGTTAATGACTTAAAAATTTATACTAATAATAAATACTGGATTATGATTTATTTATAATATTGTAACTAAGCTTAGTATCAAGGTTTTTCTGGTCTCATAAAACAACTTGAAAAATATTCACATTCACATTTTTCAATTTTGTCATGTATCAGTTTTGATAAAGACATCTAAAATATCCATAACATTTTCTTAATATATTTTTTTATTTTTATTAAATTTATTGGGCTGACATTGGTTAATAAAATTATATAGGTTTCAAGTATACAATTCTATAATATGCCATCTGTATATTACATGTGGTAATTGCATGATAGAATGAGTTTTAGTCTATTAACATATTCTTAAAATGCTTTGTTTCTTGGAAAATTGCTAAGAAAGAGCGAAAGCCACAAAATAGCAATTTCTCCAAATAGGTACAACTGTTCAGAATAGAAGCTCAAAAACTAAAATGTGGCCCATAGGACCCTACCAGTATATCAGTGTTTAAAGTACTTGTCAGTTAATTCAATAGTCTGTCTTATCTCAGAGACTATACTAACAGCTTTTTCTTGATTATGGCTACATTTTCCTGTTGCATATCTAATAATCTTTGATCATATCCAGATATTATAAGTGTTACGTTGTAGAGACACTGGATTTAGTTATGTTCCTCTGAGGAGTGTTAATTTCTCTTCTAGCAGCTGGAATAGAACTCCCATTTCTGCTTCCTCTATGGTGAACAGCATCTCAGATGTCCCCTTTGTTCTCTTGGGTTTCAGCTACTATTTTAGCAGACACTATGGAACCTCTGAACAGTGTGTAGTCCAATAGTTAGCCAAGGATTTAGGCTGGCTCATTGAGGACTCTTGCCCTCTACTTCTCTCTGCTTTTCAGCATCTTCCTCCTTATTATTCAGCCATAGATGAGGCTCTCTCTTACATGTGAAGCCAGAAAGACAATGGCTTTGTCTTGGCTGTGATCACACTGCACAGGCTGGAGAGTGGTCTCAGACAAAAAGTCACAAGCACACAAATCTCATCCAGTCCAGTTTGTATCTAAAGAATAGACTCGCCTTCAGTTTTTGCCAGCTTTTAGTTACTCATCAGTAGCTACAAATAGTATAAGCCAAAACATAATCATTTGGTTTATAGTTTCAACAACTACATTTTTTTTCTAGAAGTTCTCTAAGATTATTTTTGTAAGCTTATCATTTTTTATCATGTCTTCTTTCTTTTCTTATGGTCTTAGTCTGTTTATTGCCTCTTTAATAATTTTAAACAAACTTATTTTAAAAGATATTTTGGGTTCTCCTGCAAGGCTTATGTCTTATCTCCTGTTTCTCTCTGGGCATTAAGCTTCTAGCCATTCAAACCTATATATACATCTGACCTTGTAGCTCATCAAAACTGCAGCTCTAGCTTATATTAGGCTTTGAGCTTGCAGCTTACTTCTAAATCCTGGAGATTTCTTTACTCTTGAATGAACTATGCTTATTTACCTTTTATTTGTTATATTTCTTTTTGTTCTTTGGTTTTCCATAGGAAGAAGGAGATGGCTCCTCACCACAGTACGATGTAAGGTTTCAAGTATAGTGCTGAGCACAAAGAAAAAAATTGAATATAATTACCAATTGCCACATATTTACTAATATACAAATTCATCAAATTTGCAACATGATAAATTACAAAGGCCCTTAAAAGGCAGGCACATTTTTTTTTTGTCCTAAGGAGAGTCCATTTCGTTTATCACATCAAACTCTAGATTCATCATACTGTAATCATGCGTGGATTGTCCCAGCTGCAGTTCTACCAGCAGTGGAAAGGGGGTGTATTTTCTCGTCTCCACTGACAAGAACTCCTCGGGTGCAAGAGTCACAAAGAGTGTGCTGTCTGCCCATGAGCAACTTTGCCAGCCTGCTGTGACAGCCACCATGGGAGTGACTACGATGCCAAGGCAATTCCCAGAGCTGGGGGGATGCTCCCCAACGCATTTCTGATCTTCCAGTATGCTACAGCTCCGTGTTTTCAATTTCTCTGATTTCTCTGGAAGACTGGGCGAGTGGAATGTAGAAATTTCCAGTAACCCAAAACCTCTCTAGTCTGTCACACTTCAAACCCAGAGCTGTGCATCCAACCGAGAATTCAAAACACTATCTTCACACTTCACTTCTGACCAAAGGAAATGTGGTATGTTGGCTTTGGCTTTGAATTTCAATCAATGTAATTCAAAATATATGAAATCAAAGTGTGTTTCCAGAACATCTGACGGAGTCACCAAGTGTCTAGCGTCTTCCACCCTGTCCTGGGGAAGCTGGTTCTTATTTTGCATGTTTCAAGTCCCCGTTTGAAGTTCATCCATGGGGCTTGAGTTTGGGCTTGGCTTTCATGCCATGCCACATTTTACACTCACTTTTTATTCTACATGAAAACCAGGGGCAGAAGAGTAAATGGGGACTGTGGTAAAAAAAAAAAAAAAAAAAAAAAAAAAAAAAAAAAAAAAAAAAAAAAAAAAAAAAAAAAAAAAAAAAAAAAAAAAAAAAAAAAAAAAAAAAAAAAAAAAAAAAAAAAAAAAAAAAAAAAAAAAAAAAAAAAAAAAAAAAAAAAAAAAAAAAAAAAAAAGCTAGAAACACATCCCCAGTAAAAGTAGCCAAATCAGAATTTTCTCCACAAATTTAAAATCAGACCTAAGGAACGGAGTAGATATTTATTGGCAGAAACATCATTAATTGAGCATCTATTGTATGGATCATATTAGGGCTTCATGTTGGAGGAAAAATAAATTGCAGGGTCCATGCCTTAGCAAGAGACAGACAAGTAACCAGTAGTTAGGATAAAATGTGCTGAATCAAGAATTCTAGGAACACATAAATACAGAGGAGCACTGAGGAGGAGTGAAGACGAGACCAAGCATTTATTTCGGTTGGATTTTGAATCATGTGTAAGACTTTTCCTGGTGATGCAGGCAGAGAGGCCAGAGGTGCTTAAGATGATGATGAGGGGCTGGACCATGAGTCTAAGAACAGCTGGCTTCCATATCCCACTTCACTGCTACCTAATTATCTCCAGAGCGAGGAAACCCTGCTGGAGCCGCTCTGGTCCACAGAGGGATGGTTCTAGTACTATTTGTATTTCTTATCCTGAGAACCAATTCCTGTTAGCTTTGAGGGTGTGAGGTGGGGGTGATCAGAGGAGCAGAGGACTGTGGCTGAGCACCCACCATGGGACATGATCATGTGACAGACTCCTAGAGATACATGATCTCGGTAACCCCCAGAGCAACCTCTCACCAGGTGTCATTCGCTTCATTTTCCAGGAGAGGAAATAGAGAAACCGAATGCATCTGTGGGCTTAAGTTCAAAGTGCTGGTGGTGCCAGTGTTTCATCTTCCAAGCATCTAGTTTCATACTTTCTTCCGCGTGCTTCCGGTTGATCTTTTCCCATCCCCTGTAGCAGCTGCCGGTCCCACCAGCTTAGCTTTCTGCACCGCTGCCACCAACATGTGCCTAAGTGTTCCACACGCAGGACTCATGTGCCTCAGCACGGGCTCATTAGCGTGCTCATTTTACAGAGGTGAGAAGAGATGATGGAGCAAGCCAGGCACACAGCAGCTTCCAGAGTTAAGCCGTCTCACCCAGGGGCTGGCTTCGGTTCGAGCTTGGTAGTATGACATCCTTTACTCCCTGATGTTTTGGGTGATAGTGTTGGAAAATAGCGATATATTGCATTGTAAAAATTCAGTTTCAGCTTTTAAAGCATGCACAGCAAAAATGATATTTTCCTTGTACCCTTGACCCCAGTTCCTCAGAATTTCTCCCAAAGGAAGTCACAAAACTGTTTCTGGTATAACCTTCGACAGATAAGTCTATGCAAATACAATCAAAGATGAGTATCTTTTCTGCTTAGTTTTGCACAAAAGTCAGTGTTTGGTAACATAGATTTGTTCTTTGCTTTGCGCGCGTGGCAGAGTAGCTGGGCGCGTGTCTCGTCGCTGTATGTTTATCTCTGGCTCATTCTGTGCAACAGCAGCTCTGTATTCCTGTGTACCAACCGTCTGTATTTAAACACTCCCCCAAGTGCTGGGCATTTAGGTTGTTTCCGGTCCTCCGAGACTGTAGATGGCGCTGTGATGGTTAATCCCATGTGCACGTCTGAGCTCATTTAGGTGCATCTGCTAGAAGGTTCCTGGCCATTCTGCCCATAGAAAATGAAGTCTGATGCGCTCCCCAGGGGTCAGATGGGGGCTCGTCATAGAGGCCACAGTCTGCCACATCTGTCCCTGCTGGGAGGAGGGGATCACGCCACGGTCACCCTAGAGAGGGTCGCAGGCCGAGCACACGGCTACGCTGTGGCCACGCGCCATGGATGCGGCCATCGTCCCGAGCGAGCCCCCAAGCATCGTGGCTTGGACAGGCATGAGAAGCAGCAGGGCCCGCCCACAGCCGTGTCTCATGCGTGCGCAGGGCGAAGTGAGGCCAGTCCGGCCCGCGCCTGGACCGGAGCTGTAGAAGGACACACCACGTGGTCTGGTTTTGTGATGGGGCAGGTGAGTGGGAAGGGGCTCTATGCACACACTGCATGCGAACCCATCAGCATCTAAGCCTCTGACAAAGTCTCGGTTAACAAAACTCCGGTGAAGTCGGATGATGCTGTGTTTCTCCCACGTGACTTTTTTGAGCATAATATGTGGGGCCAGCCTCTCTGGCTGTTTTAAGGGCAGCTGGAGACCCTCCCTTACCTGTGAACCGTTTTACTACGGGATACTTATGGGATCTGTGTTTCATTACTCTGTCTCCTTTGCCTCACCTCTCCAAGGAGGGGGTCCCCCAAGACTTGCTGACCATATCTCTCCCCGTAAGGTGCTTTCTTCACTGAGAGGTCCAGAGATGCATCAGTCTCTCGCTGTGTTCGCAGTGGCGTAGGCAACGCGCTGCCGAGGCAGACAGCTTGCGGAATCTCCATTTCTCGCAGAATCTCCCTTTCAGTTCTTCAGTTTCATCGTGCGGATGAGAGACAGACAGACAGAGGTGGAGAAGGGACACTTGCTCTTGACTTTCTCAGACCGTGGGAGGAGGAGTGTCGCTTCCGCCCTCATTCCCCTGGCGAGGACACAGTAGCAGCGGCGGCCCGGATCTGATTACCAGGGAGCTGGGAAATGCAGCCTCCCCACACACACACATACTCACACCCAGGTGGGAAGATGGTGCAGCAGCACACAGCCTGGCTCTGCCACACTCAGCCCCTGCCCGGGGCTGTATGAGAAGCTTCAGGAAAAAACAGTTGCACCTACTGCCTTCCCAGGCTCGTGGTGGGCGCTTCCAAGGCGCCTCTCCTGGCAGATCATCTTCGTAAGCAATGTAAGCATTCCAAGCAATGCACGGACTTACCTTCTGAACCTATCGGTTGTTATGGCTGAAAGAGGAGGAGAATCCTTCTGGAGAGCGATCGCCTTTGAAAGCAGAGCAGCGCTTATGATTGATGTGGTCCGTTAAGCTAAACAACGAGCTTGGCCATGACTGGGGGAGATCGGTCCCTCCAGAAGCCCCAGAGAGACCAGTTCCTGGAATCAAAGCAAATTAAAGCCAAGTTAAATTCAGTGGATGGAGGGGATCCACAGAGAAACAAGCCTCTCACCCACTGCTGTGGGAGCAGAAATATGTATTACGTTTTGGGGAAGTAAATTGGCAAAATAGATCACTAACTTTAATAAATTCTTTATAACCTCTGACATAAAAATGTCACTTCTACTCTGTGAATCCACCTCGAGACACCCTGTAAATATGGGGGAGAGGAGGGGATGCACGAATAGATCCCTCACACCCTTTCTGAAGGCGGGGAGAGGTTAGGGACCTCATAGCCGCTGCATACCAGAGCAGATGAATATTTCGTAGGGTACGCAATGCAGGGAAGACTACAGGATGTAAAATTATTTTCACAAGGACTTCTTTTCTTGCAAAGATGTTTCGGCAATGTCGGGGTACGCTCTTGGTATACTAAGGAATGCAACCTTGTGCGTGCAATGTATTTCTAGTGTATGATTATAGTTTCATCACATATCTCGTTATAGAAGTAAGAAGAATCATGATAACACTCATGGAACATGAGTGTTCCATGGATTGATATCACCCAGATCTAGGAAGCAGGTGGCAATATTCCCATTGGATGGGTGAGGAAAGAGAGGCTCAGATCGGGGGGGAGCTCACGGCGCCTGGTGACTCAGCTGTTGAACTGAAATTCACATTCAAGTTCGCCTCCAAAACCCACCGCTCAGAGAGCTGATTCATTTATGCAAATGCATTTATATTCAGAAATATAAAGGTGAAGGATGAGTATTAGGAAATTAATTTGGCAGTCGTTAACTTTGTGGCAGACATGGCAATAGTTTAAGAGTTTCTTCATCCTATTTTATTTTATTTTAACCAATTTTCTCCTCAATCAACATATATGTGTGTGTGTGTGTGTGTATATATATATATATATATATATATATGTGTGTGTGTGTGTGTGTGTGTGTGTGTGTGTGTATGTGTGTGTATACACATATACACACATATATAGACTTTACGATGAAACCTTGTAGCTTAAACTAATGAGCTCCTTTACAAATAGTAAACAAACAACGCTCTGCATGAGGGGACATGTGCACAAGTGCCTCTGCAGTGGGAAAGTGTGATTGGGTAGTGAGGTCTGGCTATTTTCTCTCTACTTATTTATGTCCCAAGCTTTGCTGTGCACAACTTTGAAAATAGAAGAAGAAGAAAAAGAAGAAGTCATCATATTTACAGGCCTGCTTTATTTTTATTTCTCCTTGATGACAGCAAGACACACATGTCTCATTGCAGAGGCAAAAGCCAAACTGGGCCACGCCACAAAATGAAAGAGCTTTTCTTTGACGGACCGGGAAGGAGACATGGGAGAGTGAGCACCTTCGGAATGAAACCACGATGATTGGAACTGGGGGTCTGGGCTCTGGGCCAGAAGGCCAGTCGCATTGCCGTGTCCTGCTGCATTCAGAGCTAGCGTTCAGCCACAGTGGAGGGACCGACAGGCAACACTGAAGCTGCCTGGGCTGAATGAAAGGGACCCCCGGACATTGTGACTTGCAGGGTCTCGTAACCCTGAAATCAGGTCTCCATCTATTAGGGAGTTTTAAGAAACAGAGCGTGAATGAGCGAGAAAAAGGCCAAGTGGCACAGGGAGGTGTCAAGATCGTGTTAACTTGCTGGATTAGGCCTGCTGCCTCGTCTTGTCTTCTGGGGGTGTCCGCTGAGGCTCACTGTGGTGAAATTTCAGGCCATCATGAGCTGAGGAGCCAAAGTTGTCTGCACAGAAGCTCATGGTCTCCTGGAGTAAGGAACGGGGACCCTGGTCACGTTGGTCATGATTGGCGGGACCTTGTTCAGCTCTCTCTACTTGTTATGCACATTCTATATTTTACTTTTTTGAGCACAGCTTTTGTAGTAGGCAAAGAAGGATGGATAGCCATGCTCACGGGCCTACGTGTCTTACTTTAGAGACCACTCTAATGATGGGGGCAGAGGCCGAGGTTCGCCTCGCCGGCTGGGCTGATCTAGCTGGTCACGTGGGCACATCAGCCCCAGAGGACTCTCCTTTGCTTAGATGCCTCCCTCTTCCAGCTTTAGCCAAGAGCCTAGTGAAGCTGGGACACTTTAAGGGGTGTCCTCAGGGAAGCTGAGCTTAGCTCCAGGTGAGAGCGGGTGAGGGGCACAGATGGTGTCAAACCCTTCTCTGCGAGAACCCCCACTAGTGGACAGCATGGGACCAACTTCGTTGTCCTATCCCCTGATACTCAGCTCATCTCCTATGTCCATATGTCAACAGTGTGGCTGAAGGTGGCTTCTTTCTGACAGCTTAACACTAAGTTGCAGGCAAGTTGCTGCAGCTCCAAAGAGTCAGCTCCGCCCTTCCTGGCAAATGACTTTGGGTCCCTCACTGAGCCACAGAAGACTGAGGAAAAACGACATTTAAGAGAAGTCCTCACGGAGAGAACGTTAGCCCTCCTCGCCTTTCCCCGGACTGTCGTTCTCAGTTTGCGGGTTCCGGAGGAATCCCATTTGTGATGATAAATCCTTCATCGTCCCTATGTCTCCCTCTCAGCTCAAGTGGCACTACAGTGGATATCAGCGGTCACATCTCCCGAGTCCGTATTCTCATTCCTCTCACACAGAGCCGGATCCGAGGGTGACCGAGGTGACGACGCAAACATACTTCTGCACCTGAGCAGGAGAGTGTGGTGGGTGAGAAAAGACACCCAGACCGGGAGTGAGAGACTCGGGTTCCCAGTCTTGGGGGCCCCCGGGAGGTCGTTGGCCCACTTGGTTTCCATCTCTGCAAAATGAGCAGCCATGTGAGTGATACAATGAAGCCTTGTGTGAGTGCATTTTTGCAAACTGTGGAGTGCTCACTCTGCTCTCTTGTACGCCTTGGAGGTCCTTCAGTACAATTATTGATATGTTTTAGTAATTTTTGAAAGGAAAAAATAAAACGGTCACATTCCTTATCTCAATTTTCTGAGATTTGACTTAGAAACTGTGGGTGCTGTATCAGTGTGTCCGGGCCACTTCCTTTTATGTGACCTCGGGGAGAGCGGATGACCTCTCTGAAGCTTCATTCATAAAACCAAGACCAAGAACTGCCCAATGCAGATGCTGCGAGGGTGCTCCAGGATGTCTCACGGCAGGAGGCGGTGTTTGGTGAACTCTGAAGCTCTCAAGAACGTGCAGATTGTGAGGATGGAACACTGTGCCCGAAGCAGACAGGAGTTAATGACCAGGGAACCAAAATGAAACCTCCATGGTGTCCCGCTTGTCACACATGGACCTTGTGACCCCTGCAGGGCAATGCTGATGCTTCTTCTCTCTCTGGCACACAGCAGGCTCTCGAGAAACAGACATTTTAAAAACACAAGAAATTTGGAATGTGAATTATCTGGCCACCCGAAGGTGTGCGTTTTCTAGCTGGTCGTGTTTCTCGTGGCGTCCCACGCTTTGCAAAGCCCACCTCGAACTCATCTACTGCACCAAATCAGTGCCAGCATTTTACATGCCTCAAGGGAGCTCGGCCACTACCGGTCAATGTTTTTATTTTGCTTGGAAACTATTCCTGCGTATGTTTTTAAATTCAGGGTAACCCCTGACCAGCCGAGATGGGGCTTCTTCTCTCTGGTGACACTGGTCTGGCTCTCTCAGCTCCAGCACGGCGACTGGTGTGTATTTCACAGTCTCGGTGTCGAAGAATTATTTTTTCAGGAATCGCCACCAGCACCATGAATTACCTTGCTTTTATCTCTTTTATCCCCACCAAAAGTTCCCAGAATTTGTTTGGGTCAAAAACATATACATAATAAATAAGTTATTTCCTGTTTTATGAGTAGTTGATAAAAATCCCCAAATGGAAATTGACATATAAAACAGATCACATATATATTTTTATATGTCTATATGTTTGATATATCTCTATCTATATCTCTATCTATCATCTCTATCTCTATCTCTATCTCTATCTCTATCTCTATCTCTATCTCTATCTCTATCTCTATCTCTATCTCTATCATCTAT
This sequence comes from Macroglossus sobrinus, assembly GCA_004027375.1. NCBI lineage: Eukaryota > Metazoa > Chordata > Mammalia > Chiroptera > Pteropodidae > Macroglossus > Macroglossus sobrinus. Next base: position 30,520 of record PVKZ01006257.1, read on the forward strand.
CTCTATCTCTATATCTATCTATATCTATCTATATCTATCTATATCTATCTATATATATATCTATCTATATCTATATCTATATCTATATCTATATCTATATCTATATATCTACATCTACATCTACATCTATATCTATATATCTATATCTATATCTATATCTATCTATATATCTATATATCATCTATATATCATCTATATCTATATCATCTATATCTATATCTATATCTATATCTATATCTATATCTATATCTATATCTATATATATCTATATATCATATAGATATATGATACATTATTTAAGCTATCATATAATACGTAATACAGGGTATATCTATTACTCTATTTCTCACTTTGCAGGCATCGGTCTAGCTGCGGGGATAAGCTCCAGAGTTTCGTTGCTATGATGCTGTGATTATACTCTGATCCTCTCAGTTACTTGCTATGTAGTGTTGGGCGAGTTACCATAGTTTATTGATTCTAAGGCACTATCTTAAGAATCATTTTAATGCCTGGAATGGAATGTACCTTAGTATCAAAGGCATCTTACGATTAGAATTGTCAGCATGGTTTTCTCTCATCCGGTACCTTACAATGAAGTGGGCCTTGAATTCTACACAATCCAGTAGTTCTCTTTCTGAAGTTTTATTTCAAACTCAACAAAATCGCTGACAGGGAGGTGTTGGGACGGTTAAAATCATTAACGAATTCGGTAGATCTCCTAGGTTGGGTGATCCAGAAAATCATGGAGTTATTGTCCCACTAACTTATGAAAAAATGGTGATCAGTTAAAGACGAGATGTTCTGCTGGCGATATTCCCATTGCACAGGCGGGAAAGTTTAGACTTGGAAGAGCTGGCTCGTTTCTCCGAGGCCAAGACTAAATCTGAGCACAGCGTCCGACTCCAGAGTTTCGCCTTCACCCCCCTTCATGCCACCTCATCAGATAGAAATATATTTTGCATTTCATACGTTATCTGTAGAACCTACTGTTTATGAACCACAAATCCGTGCTGCTTCTTTAGTAGGAAGAGAATGCAGTGTAGCCTCCGAGATCCAAAGCACGCCTCTGGTACATTCTACCGTCTTCAGTGGCTCTAGAATGAGGGTGTGTTGTTATTGATTTATTTTTTTCCAGGTACGTTCAAATGCTGTGGTTATTTAATCACCTCCGATTCCTCCGGTAATCACTCTGGATTGCATTGTGCAAGTCAGCAAATCCTGTTCACGTTAATATACATGAGGAAGAGGGAGGGATATTTCTCACTGAAGGTTTTATGGAAAATTCCGCATTTATTGATTTTCTTCCTTAAATCTTATTCTTTAAATAGTCTGCTCACCCCTCCACACACACACACACACACACACACACACACACACACACACACACACACACAATGTGCACACCTATATATGATGAAAATGATTGCTATGACCGTGTTTGTTCAACCTGACAAAGATAGAGCATATTGATAGCATTATCTGTCATTCCCACATTACACCTGAAGTAGGAACCTGTTTGATCTCAAAAGGCTGCGGACTCCATCAGTTCACGAGAATATCTTTTATTCATGCACGTTAAAATAAAGACAACCATATGCAAAGCGTTCCTATAACTTAGGAGAGGAAATAAATGAAACTTGCTCCTGCTCGCAAAGTTTTGTGTGTCGCTTCTGCGGGCAGCCTATGCCATTCGCTTTTCTGCATTTCTCTCGATCCCTCATATTTTCGGTGATAAGCAGATATTCAAAGGTTTCTTCAGCTGGCAAGCCCTTAGAGTTCATCACTTTCCAATGGAGAAAAGCGAAGGTTCTATAATCTTGGGACTTTTATGGGTTACATGTTGTATTCGATACAAGACAAAGCTAGAGTAAAACATATGTGCCTTGCACCTCTTGGCTTAAATCTAGTTCTGAAGAGGATGGAGAAACTTGGGGAAAATACTTTGTCTCTGTAGCTTTTGTGTTCTCTTCTGGAAAATGGGGATAGTAGTGCCGACCTCTATGGATATTACAAGGATGACCTTAGCTGGTCCACCTAAACATGTTGCCACAGTGCTGGGCAGAGTTCCGTCTACCTGTTCGCTTTATTGCCATTTCTTCTGATTCTTGTCTCCCCTGCTGCAGACACGGTGGCATAAAGTGACATGTGTGTGATAGATTTTAGTTCACTGCATGAACCATAAAAATCTCTAGGCCGTCTCTTCCCGTTCTTTTCTATTCGACAAGATGTATCTATGGCCGTTCCATGGTATTTTATCTTCAGCAGTTGTGGGAACCGAAAGCAGTGCCTGCCTCGCCCCCTGTCCGTGTGTGGGGTGTCAGAGCTGGCTGTGCAATGTCTGGGGTGCTCTCGGCAGTGCTGTCGCATCTCAGACCTGTGGCTGCCAAGTCGCCAGAGTAAACATTTCTGCCTCATGGTCCTTAGCCCTGTGCGGTCGGTCAGTAAGGCCGATTAGCTCAGCCAACCTGGAAAGCAGGCTTTCTCATGTTCCTTTGGGTCTTCTCTTTTTATGGGGGAACACCTACCACTGGCAACTAGACCCTGCGTGGAGAGAAGTATGTTTTATTTTATTTTTATTTTTTTATCGAAGGCAAATTTAATTCAATTTTTGTCTCAGTATTCTCTTTTTAATGAGTTTTTATTACTTTTATATACCTAAAGTAATATAGACAAATTTCACAAAATTTTGTCCAGATAGTTTTGTTCATAACTAAAGAAAACAACATCCGATTAGTAGGATTCTTTCCTTTCAAACAATGTCTTTAAAGGGTTTTCCCTTAAGCAGAGTCACTATTTTTTTTACTCTTTTTTTTGTTTGTTTTAATTTTATTTTATTAGTTTCAAGTCTGTTTTATTTGGATGTTTCTGTTCCTTGACCATCTACACACCTAATCAACAGATGTGTCAGGCTTATTTTTCTGTCACCTGCTAGATGAGCCTAATCAGGTCCTTCATTCCCAATTGAACATGAATGTCACCTAGCATCCCTGTGGATCCCTGGCTCCCTTGTCCTTTGAGCCAAAAACATGTAGACACTGCCAGTTATTGAGCTCGACATCTTAGCTCATTCAGTCATCGTAGGAGATGCATCATAGAGAAAATAAGATGCCTCCTTAGGCATCAGAGAAGTCTCATTACTTGGTTAGACCAGACAGCTATTGAGTAGCAGAGAGAGAATCAGAATCCCCTGTTTTAGGGGTACGGAACCGAGGCTTAAATTGCTGAAGGAGTGGGTCCAGAAGGCATACAGGGAGGGAATCGGACCCAGGGACCCAGGGACTCTGTGCCCCGGGGCAGCACTTTGTCACTTACGGATTTAGAAGTGAATTCCTATCAGGGTGTCTGGGTACAATTTCCCCTGTCTGGCTTTGGGTAAGTCACTAACCCTCCCTGAGACGTGCCTTCGTCATTAGCAAAGTGAAATGCTAGTGGCTATGGGGAAGTTTAAAGTCCAAGTGCAAGACCACCATGGTCTGCCAGGGGCTATAAATGATCATGGACACTTCAACAGCACTGAACTGGGCTCAGATGCCTACAATTTCACATCCCTTCCCTCTTACTCTAAGGCCTTGCTGTCCCCTCCCACCTCCACCAAGGAGACTGGTGACATAGGTGGTATGGGGGTGGCTCAGGTTTTTGTGAATCCCTGAGCCATAGTGTGGCCACAGATCTCTAAGCCACTTCTCATCACTGGACGGCCAGCAAGAATTAGGTGCTCTCAACCCTGCCCAAGGTCACTCAGTTCATGAAGATCAGCCTCCCAGATGCTCAGATGACACTGAGTGAGGGCCGTGATCCTGAAAAGAAGTTCACAAGCATATTCAAGAAGAACACCTGTCATCTGTATGCTTCACGGATATCCGTAGTGAGAAAGACGCCATGTTATTTTTCTATAACTAAATGCAGTGGTTTCCTACTGCTGCCGTAACGAATACCACAGACTCGGTGGCTTAAAACAACACGGATGTGTTCTCTTAATCATTCTGACCCAGAAGTCGAAATTCCTAGGTCTCCAGGGGCTAAAATCAAGATGTGGTTTGGCCTGATTCTTCCCAGAGGCCCCAGAAGCAAGTTTACCCCCTGTCCCTTGCAGCTCATGGATAATCCTGGCATTCCTTGGTGACCACAGCACTCTGCCTCTGAGGTCATGTCATCTTCATGCATTCCTTTTTGGCCTTCATCTGTCCCTTTTATAAGGACTCTTAGGATTGCATCAGGCCCACTTAGACAACCTGGATCATGTCCCCATCTCAAAATCCTTAAGCTAATCACACTCACAAAGTCCCCTTTGCTGTGTAAGGCAAAACATTCATCATGTCTAGTGATTAGGGCATGGATTTTTGGAGAGGAAGGGTCATTATTTAGCCTACTATGCACATGAAGCTTAGTTTACATCTGGAGTTCTTTCTCCCTGGACATCAACCCCAAACCTCACTTCTTCAGGGTAAACCCGGGGTTAGGAGCTCCCCTTCTCCTCCCTGAGGTTGTGTCCCAGGCCCACAGTGATGGGGCCTGGGGTGTGGGGTCAGTGGTGTCTGGCCTGTGGTCCTTGCATACTGCTCGGGCGTCAATGAGATGTCTGCTCCCACCTGCTTTACATTTTGCTGGCTGAGTTTTCACTTTGCCCGAGGCCTCCAGACCCACCAGCTCTCCAAGTCACAGCCCTGCACTCCAGTCACTTAGACAAGGCAGTTGGGGAGCAGGGTGCCTGGCACCCCCACCCAGCCTTCCCCAACTCACCCAAATGAGCAGGGGCTTACACCTCCAGGCACAGATGAGAACTGGGGCTCAAGATCACTCTGTGTTCATAGTCCTCATCCATCTTTGGGAATTCTATTCTAGTCTGCTGGAGGAACGCCTCACCTACAACCCTCCAGCTCACAGGGGACGACAGGGCATAGCTCCCTTCTCGGGGATGTATAAGGGACCACCCATTGCCATTTTTCTCTTCTGCTTTCTTTCCTCTTCTCCACTACCTCAGTTTGTTTAAACTGCCATAAAAAGTACCACGGACAGGGGTTCAAACAGCAGACATTTATTTCCTAACACTTTGGAAATTCACAAGTTCAAGATCAAGGTGTCACCCAGGTTGGCTTCTTCTGAGGTCCCTGTCCTTGGCTTGTGGATGGCCATCTTCATACTGTGCCTCACCCTGTGTGTGTGTCTGTGTCCTGCTCCTTCCTTACAAGGAAACTGGCCATATTGGATGAGAGCCCACCCAGTGACCTCATTTTAACTCAGTCACCTCTTTGAAGACCCTATCTCTGAATAAGGCCACATTCTGAAACCCTGAGACTGAGGACATTAATATATATATATATATATATATATATATATATATATATATATATATATATATATATTGGTGTGTGGGGGAGGTTATATTTCAACCTATAACATCCATCCTAGAATTTTTTTTTTTTTTTTAATCTTGGGATGGTAGCAAGAACTGGTCCTGCCTGACTATTTTCCTTTCCCAGTCTCTCTCCCGGCTGCCACCCAGACTGAAGTCTTTGCAACTCAAAAAGCCTAACTTTGATGACTCAGGTTTCGAGGTCTGTTGTGACAGGTCTTTTCCGAAGCAATGGGTGCCTTCCATCTGGTCGCTTGGGTTGGAGTGACAGGTCTCAGAACACAGAAGTGTGTATCATGTGAGTATAACTGTGTGTGTGTGTGTGTGTGTGTGTGTGTGTGTGTGTGTGTGTGTGATGTATGGGAGTCGGGGCTCCATCAAATAAGTCTCGAAAATACCCTATAAAATCAGCAATTTTCCATTATTTTCACACTGTATGCCAACACCATGTAGGTATTTTAGAAATGTTTTTTTTTTTTTTTTTTTTTTTTTTTTTGCATCTAACTTTCACAATAGATGAGCGGCTCATTCTCACTGTTGGTCCCATTTTACAAACGGGAAAACTGAGGTTTGGAGAGGGACCCGTTTGAGTTCTTATTTCTAGTAAAGAGGAGACAAAATACAAAGCTAGGTCTTGCTGAGTGCCCAACGCTCTGTCATTTCTCTTCCCCTCTGATGAAGGTGACGGCACTGAGTTCTTTTAGCTTTTTAGTGAAATGCCATGAGTTCCCAGCCTTCTCTTCTGCTCTCTCACGCCATCCTCAGAAAGGCATGGGGCAGGAGGCAAAGGAGGAGCCACGCCATGATCTGAGCATGGACCTTATGTCCTGCCTGAATGCATGGTATGCTCGCTCGTGTGGTATGCACTTCTCACTTATTATATCTTTTTTTTATTTTTATTTTTATTTTTATTTATTTTTTTTTTAGGTAAGGCAACCCTTGATTGACCTCACAGATTGCAAGGACCTTGTCAGCTTACAATCCCTTACTTTTTTTTATTGTTTACACCTATAGTACCTGGTCTTCCTAGGTGGTCTCCCATCCAAGTACTAACCGGGCCCGACCCTGCTTAGCTTCCGAGACCAGACGGGATTGGGCATGTTCGGGGTGACGTGGCCGCAGACTTGTTGGATCCTATTAACTTTTGGAACAAATCCATGTAGCGCTTAGTAGAATTCCCAACACACGGTGGAGACATCCAGGAAAAGTCATACATCCAGTGCCTTTAGTTACTAAGGGGGAGGGACTGGAATCCACATGTCTGGATTTAGGACAAAAGAAAGAGGCTGAGCAATGTTTGGACCAGAAAAATGGATTTCTTCCTGGAGGAGATGGGAGTCTTGGAAGCTTCGGCAGAAGGTCGGAGCCCTAGGAGTGTGGCGGGAGACACTGGCTGGCTTACCGCATTTCAGTGCATGCCCGGGGGTCACCGTCCTGCTCGATGTCAGAGTAGTCATGTCATCCAGCCGTGCTAGCTGTAGGCTTTACATCACCCCTTTTTAGAACACACACACACACACACACACACACACACACACACACACACACGCATGCACATACACGTATGCACACATGCACGCATGGGGTCCACCCTTAAACAAGCAAACAATTTTGATACAACTTTTAACTAATCCAAAGTCACACTTTGACAATTTTCTTCAACTAATCACATACTCATCGTCGTCTAGAAAAGTACCCGTTTGGGGTCTTTATGTCTTGACCACCGTAAGAGTCCTCAGCTGGAAAGTTGGGACGTGGACAGGAGAGATGTCAGTTATTCTGAACTTGGGGATTCGGGAGCCCACTGGGGCCAAGTGGAGCAGAGAGGACCCCAGGAAGGCTGCAGGAGGCCACCCAGAGCTACACTGGGTTTGGCCCCATTTCCGCCTGTAAACAACCAGGGAGGGAGCAGTGATCGGTGCCAGAGGCAACAAAATGATGCAGTTGCCACAGACGGAGCATCTTCGAAGCTTCC